>PVJX010008103.1:33120-67470 GCA_004027295.1 Dolichotis patagonum
ACCAGCCTGTGCCCAGCGGAACTCTCCTCGGAAGCTGGGTCTCACACACAGGGAGCCCCACGCTCCCTGACCTGCTTGTTCCAGGGTTCCCAGCACAGGCGTCCACCCATGCTCCTCACACAGTCATGCACACCCACACACTCCTGTGCTCTCGGTCTGCACACACAGCTCACACTCGTCATTCCTTCCCTCCTGCATCTTCCCACCACATAGTAATTCAGCCCTTGCCTGGGTGGGCAGCCAGCATCTCACACCCCGGAGTAGGAAGCAGCCACCACCACCCATCATGCAGGCACAGACCTGACGCCAGCCTCAACCCCCCTCCTGCAGCCTCATTGCAAAATGGTTTGGTTGCTGTGGTTTTAAAGACAAGGTTTCACTATGAAGCCCAGGCTGGCCTCAACTGTAGATCGTCCTGCCTCAACCTCCTCAGTGCAAGGATTATAGGCATGTGCCATGGTGCTTGACTCCTCATTTTTTCACCCTTTGCTCTGCTGTCTTCTTTCCTGTCCCCTTGCCATGAAGCAACCACTCCCTGACAGAGTCACAACTCTGTGGGGTTTAGGGTGTCTCCCACGGGCCAGGTCCTGGTCTGTCTGTTCTCTGCTACATTCGTGGTATCCAGATAGACATCAGTAACACAAGGACAATACTGGGGTGAGGCAGTGATGCTTGGGCTGAATAGAGGAGGCTGAGAGCCACTAGACAGAGGGGAGAAAGGGCCAGGCACAGGGGCCATGTGGGCCGTGCCTGCTGTGGAGGCTGCAGGGAGCCATCCACAAACAGATGGAGACAGTGGCTGGAGGACCCCAGGTCTGGGCAGAGGGCATGTGTCAGGTGGCATGAGAGAAGCCCTCTCTGGTGGCTGTGCTGAGATAGGACAGATACTTCAGCAGACACAGGAAGACAAAAGCAAGGAAGAGCAGAGACACATAGAAAGCCAGGAGAGCCCTGGCTGTCAAAGAAGCCCCCAGGCCCAGCTGGGTGATGCAGGCCCCAGTAAGCCCCCAAGGACACAGGCCCAGAGCCCCTAGGGGCCCCATGAGCTACGCCCTGCCTCTCGCAGCCAAAACGGAGGAAAGCTTGATTTGGAATCCTGGTGTTGGAAGGTTTGGTCCACGGGGCCTGGCCCTATTGCTTCGGGGCCGTGGCAGCATGGGACACTGTGGCAGGAGCATGTGGTGGATGGGCATGGAGCAGCTCATTTTATGGTGGCCAGGAAACAGAGCATGAGGAGAGTATACATCTTTAAGGACACACCTCCAGGGACCCACCTTCCTCCATGAGGCCCCACATCTAAGGGCTTCCCCTGGGATGTCTCTGAAGACATCACAGTACGGAAGGTGCCATCCCAAAGGCCACTATGGTGTCATCCCACTTACACGAAATCTCTAGCATGGGCAAAACCACACTGACAGGAAGTAGATGAGTACTTGTCAAGAGATGGAGAAAAGGGAACACAGAGTGGCTATTTAGTGTTAGTTACGGAGTATCTCTTGGGTGTCAAAAACTTCAAAAACTGTGGCGATGGGTGCACGTTCCTGAGATGCACTAAAATCCAGTGAACTCTACACTTTGCATAGATGGGTTGAGCCGGGTGCAGTGGACATGCCTATAATCATAGTTACAGCTCTCAGGAAGCGAGCAACTCATTGAGAGCATTTCTAAATGAGAGAGAGAGAGGGAGAGAGAGAAAGAGAGAGAGAGGGAGAGGGAGGGAGGGAGAAGGAGAGAGAGAGGGAACCAGTTTGGGCTTGGTTGAGCACCCTCTGTGCCCCTTCACCCCTTACTGATGGCCTGGACCACAGCTAGGCCCTGCCCAGTCTGCCAGCCACTGAGGCAGCCCTGGTCCCAGAAAGGGGGCTCCTGAGCCAGGGGCAGAGTGGTCCCGGCCTCAAACTGGTGACATATGCACAGGGACACCCTTTCTTTAGTCTGCACAGTGGGAGTCTCTGGTTGGAGATGGAAATGCTGAGCTTATCTCCATTTCAGGCGTCTCCTACCCAGGTTGGGGACTCTCCATGGGCAGAGACTTCGTGGGGAATGACAGAGTCCCCAGAGCTCTGAGCCGTCAGGAGAGACCTATTCTCCATGGCTACCAGGAGATGTGGGCATCCTCGTTACTCCAGTGGAGCCTGTGTTTTGACTTAGGGAGCTTCCTGGGGGGAAGCTCTCACTCTCAAGCTAGTCCTAGGGGCTGACTCACTCAGAGCTGGAAGGGAGGGACGGGTGTTCCAGAAAATAGTGAGCGCACCATTACCAGAGGCATTCAAGCTGGCTTAGACCTGTATCACCCACCTAGCAGTCACCAGGCATGAGAACTTGGGCTGGCTACGGCCAGCCTGGAGATGTACTGTCAAACAAATGCCAGACTGTCAAAAGGTTTTTACAGGAAAGAGGTCTAGTATTCCTAATATATTGAAATGATATATTTTGGACAGATAATATTGGATTAAATAATACCATTTGAATTAATGTCATCTCTTTTTACTGTTCAGATGTGGCTACCAGAACATGCTATATTTTTCTTCCTATGGAGCTACCATGTGGCTCCGATTAAATTTCTTAGACCAAATGTCTTAGGCTATTTTCTGTTGCTATTAGTGAATACTGAAGACCGGTAATTTATAAAGAGAGATTCTGGAGGCCAGAAGTCTAGTATGCTGTTGTCCAGGGAAGCCACGTGCTGCATCATGGCATCACAGAAGGTGTTGTGGCTTGTGTCTAGAGGTCACCTCAAAGCTTCTGCAGTCACAGGTGGGGCTTTTTTAGAGGTAGCTGAATCCAGAGTGTGTGACACTGGGATTGCTTCATGGTGCAATGCTAGGATCAAGGGCACTAGGATTAAGGGTATGAGTGCTACCTGCCCTAAGAAGACTGGACAAGATATAACAGATAGAAAGCTGTGGTCATCTTTTGTTGATCTGTTACCTTTTGCCTGCCACAAACTGTTTGTCCTCTGCAATGTCCCTATGCCATGTGCCACCCTGCCTTGGAGCTGGCCAGTTATGGGTTGAAACCTCTACGAACTGTGAGCTAAATAAACCTTTTCCCTTCTAACTTTGGGTGTTTGATGTTTTGTCTCAGCAACAAGAGAAAAGTAACACAGAGGGTGTCACACAGCCACACAGAACATTGCTCTCCCTCTCTATAAAGCCACTAATACCATTTTGGGAGCCTCACCCTCATGACTCACTGTCATCCGAATCACCTCCCCAGGACCCCACCTCCAATACCAGGAACATTTGGGATTTGGGGATTAGGTTTCCTGTACCTGATCTTTTGGGGACCACTGGAACCGCAGCAGCTGGCAGTGTGGGGTTTTTCTCAGGCCCTCCCCTGCCCTGCATATGGGTCAGCCGTGCTTGGCACAAGCTCTCTAGGTGAACCGTGTGTATAACCAAGCCTGAGGAGCCTGCAGAACCTTGGGCTGGAGGCTTGCGGGAGAACCCCAGCTTTAGACGGGGGACAGGTGCATACGGTTTGAAACTCAACCAGTGACTGAAGTATTTAAGTCATCTGTGCCTTTGCCACTTGTGGGCACACGGTGGTGGCATCCTTTAAATGCACCTCTTTGTCCAGCAGCACACATATACTTTAAAAGTGGGGGTTCCTGGCAAACCCTTGGTCTTGGAGTTTGGACAGAAGCAGTATCACACTATGCACTGCTGGCACCCAAGAGCTTTTTACAGGCTGGGAAATAATCTCAGAAAACAACTGGAAAAAAATTAGACCTGTATGTTTAAAACAAAACCCAAAAACCTGAACCATCTCCCTCCCTCAAATTCCTCTTTCTTTTTCTCTCTGCAAAGTTGGCCAGCAAGCATTCAACAGCACTAAATATAGAAATGGTGAGCAAGTAAATCACTCCGAGGTGCCACATGTTGCCCAGGGCCTGTTTTACGGTTGAATTGCAAACCATTGAGAGCCGGGAGCTGTAATTAAAATGCTGACACCCTCCCAACTGGGAACCTGTCCAGGGTGCACAGAGGAGGGGCCTCTCCCCACACACCCCAGCTCAGCTTCCGTGGCTCTGTGGGCTTCCAGGAGGGCCCAGGAGTGATACACCCATCTCCTCTCCAACTCCACGCATGCACCTGTGACTCTTCTCGCTGATAACCCCAAGACAGCCACGCTGACCACTGTATTCTGGGCCTTTGAACCTCCTGTTCCCTGACTGAAGTGGGATTCCCAGGTGCTAATGGCTGGTTAAGAACCCGTGGTCTCATAGTGGTCTCTCCTGACCACCTGAAATGAGATCCTCTCTTGTCCTCTCATCCTGCTTTATTTTTCATCATAGCATTTATCACTGACAATACATTCTCTTTTGGACTATTTGTTATCTGCATTCCCCTGGAATGTCAGCTCCACAGAGGCAAGGACCATGTCTAATCCTGGGGCCTGAGACAACACCAGACACATAAATAGGTGCTTACTAAATATTTGTTGAATGAATGAATGCATGGATTTCCAACTCTTTCTTTCAGCTGGTCTGTTGATCTCACTGGGAAAATATCCAACTTCCTAGCAATGAGCTCAGCTTTTTACCCATTCATTCAACCAATTATCCTTCCAAATAAATATCCGTTCATCCATCCATCTAACCATCCATCCATCCATCCAACGAACCAACCAAACATCCATCCAGCCATCTGCTAACATGTATACTTCTTACTTCTACATCTGTCCATCCACCCACTTACCCATCCACCCATCCATTGTACTATCCAGTCATTTACCCACCTAACCCATTCCCAAATGAGACTTTCTATTCTAGGGTCCCCTTCATACTCCCCTCCCCCAGATTCTGTTCATGTTATCACATCTACATGTAGTAATTCTTCCCCTTTGACCTTTACAATGTACAATGGACCCTTGAGTTATGCCTGGCCTGACATGACCAGTCATATGGTCATGGAGCTATGACCAAAGTCTTGAGTTATGAACCAAGTTATGAACCGAGTTATGAAGCACAAGCCAGCTGCTTGTGCTTCTAGGTGGTCTCAGATACAGATTGAACTCTTAAAGAGTTCATTAAAAGGGGCATTGAAACATCCTTTCCTGTACGGGGTTGGTTGAGAAATCCTGGCCAGTGTCTCTCTAAGGATGCTGAGATCTGCCTGTATCCATCAGAGAAGCTGACGGCTGTGTGGAGGAGCCCGAGTCTTCAGCTGACAACCTGAGTTACAATCAGCCCATGGGAATGAATTGAGTTTGTAAGTCAAAGGTCTGCTTTAAAGCCCATCAAAAGCAGAAACTGGGTCTTATAGCTCTCTGATTTCTGGTGCCTAAAACAGCTGACACACAGGCATCAGCTGAGGCTTGGTGAATGATTTAGGTTTCCTTCCCCTTTACTTATGTGTCCAGCATGTCCTACTGGACCATGAGCTTTCTTATAGCAGGACCATTTTTTAGTCATCTGTTGATCTCCAAAGTCGTATGCCTAACACAAAGCTATCACTGTAAATATTTAATGAGTGAGTGAGTTAAGGAATACACAGGAGAGGAAACATAGCAAGAATGTAGACTCTGGAACCAGGCAGCCTGAATTCATATCCTGACTATTTATTAGCTGTGTGACTTTGGGTGAATCACTAAATCTCTCTGTGTCTCAGTTTCCTTGTTTGTAAAAGGAAGACCATAGTAGTATGTACCTCACCAGGTTCTTAAGTGGATTTTATGAATTAGTATATATGAAGTACTTCAAATAGTACCTGGATTAGGACATAAACTTTGTAGGCATTTTAAAATAAAAGTCACTGGGTATGGTAGTGCATGCCTGTAATCCTAGCATTCAGGAGGCTGCAGCAAGATTGACATGAAGCCAGCCTAGGATACCTAGTGAGTTCTAGGCCAGCCTGAATGACACAGTAAGACCCTGTCCCCTACAAATAAACAAACAACCTACACCCCCTCCCCAAATAAAAGTCACTGATCTACTGGGTCACTGGAACAAGTATTGAAGGCACAAAAAGTGGGAAGCTTTGGTTTGGGCCTGTGCTGTTCACCAGAGGAAACTTCTTCAAGTGCCCCAGCCCCACACTGGGCCATCTCAGCATGCTACCATTATTACCTCAGGTGGTCAGCAGTGCTATCAGAAGAGCAGTGAGAGAGGGAACTAGAGGTGGTTAGGCAGACAGGGGCCGTCTCACATGAGGGGTCAGGAGACATGCTATCTGAGTGAATGCCTGAGGGCACGAGAGGCGGTATTGGGTGGTAGCTTCCCAGGCAGAGGAAAGCGTGGCCCCCGAGGTCCAGGCTGGGGATGTGACTGTGTCCTGGACTTGGGGTCCATTTGGGGTTGTGTGTCATGGGGCTGAAAAGGACACGGGAGGCCCTTGGTGGAGCTGGTGGCTCAGATATGACTGCCTGAGTGACCCTTTACAGAGAAGGGAGAGCCAGCGTGGTGTCAGAATGGCTCAGCTCCCTGACCCTCTGTTCAGTGAAGTGACAAATCTCAATGGGTCCCTGGACAGCTCCCTGTCCCCAAGTCCTTCCAGCATGCTATGTGGCCAGGATGTGAGAAATAATGGGAGTTTTTAGAACCAGAAAGCAGTATTAGCGTAGTACCTACAGGAGTGAAGGCAGGGGTCAAAACTCGCTCCGAGCAGGATGATTGCAGATTGTGATGCAGTCATGGCTGTGGGCTCCCAGCACACATCATGCACCAGTGTATCTCACGCAGCCCTTCGTGGGTACCTTCTCTTTCTGTCTGTACTGCAGGGCTGAGGAGGGCACAGTCCCAGGGCCTTTTTCCTGGGAGGAAACTGAGGCTCAGAGAGGGGTGACTGCTCAAGTTCGCAGCTACACACACAGTTTTATCACAGCTCTTTGCATACCTGTGTCATCTTCACAGCCCCGCACAGAGCAGAGGCCAGGTGAGGCTCCTATGGAGTCGGAGTGGAGCGTGGTTAGCAGCCCTGAGGTGCCTGGCTGCCAAAGTGGGCGCAATGGCTGCCGTGGCCATCTTAGCAGCATATTCAATGCCTTCAAGGATGTGGGCACACAATACGGGGTGTCTAAGGACAGCAGGAGCCCTGTGACCCTCATGTTGAGAATGCCCCTTGCTGTCAGATGAATGTTCTTTGGGGAACAATGTCACCAGCGGATTTCTCCTTAAAGGACACCAACTGTCAGGACTGGGGAAATGCCCGCTGTTGTGCCAGGTTCTCTGAAGACGTGGCCCCTCATTTCTTTTCCTCCAGGACCACCAACTCTTCCCTCCCTGCCCCCACTGTCACTTCAGCCCCCTCCCCTCACCTTGGCATATTTGATAACACCCAGGTCTCCTGGTCCCCTGCGCGAGGACAAAGGAGGTAATTGTCCCAGTGGGTGCCTTTTGACTTGGTCTCACCACGGTGTAACTGAGCCCCCAGACTTGGCCTCACTTGGGAGGCTCTGGGGCCTCCCCCCAACCCCCTTGGCTAAGTTGCACTGAGCCTGGGACTAAAGGGCCACAGCCGTGCCCGGAATCCCATCAGGGGAAATCAGATGGCTGGGATGTGGAGCCCTTGGCTGGCTGGAGGCCAGTGAGGAGACAGGACTGGCAGCCACTGCTGCAAAGCCCCTTGTGGGCCCCTTAGCGATAATACAAATGTGTAGTTGGGTGCCAGGGCACACCTGTAATCCCAGCTACTCAGGAGGCTGAGGTGAGAGGATTGCCAAGTTCAAGTCCCAGCCTGGGCAACTTTGTGAGACTCTATCTTAAATTTAAAAAAGACAAAGAAACAAACAAAAACAACAAAAACCCAAACATCCTCCAATGCTGACTCCTAAACACTGGCTCTGCACACAGCTGCGGTGGGCAGGGAGCCCTCTGCAGCCCACTGGCCAGTTTGAGATGCTGGCCTTGGATCTGTGGCACCCTGCTGTGCTGGCATGGGCACTCCTACGCATGTGACAGCCAGGCCCCTGCCTGCTGGGAAGGGTGACCTGAAGAATCCCTCTAAGCACAGCCACAATTCCACTGAGCTCCAGTGTCTTTTCCCTAGCAGAAGACAGTGGGGACAGAAGTGTTTAGCAATTAAGAAATGAGTCCATGGGCTGGGGATATAGCTCAGTGGCATAAGCACCTGCCTCGCAAGCATGAGGTTGTGAGTCTGATCTCTGGTACCCACCCCCCAAAAAAGAACTGAGTCCAGATCTTATTTGATGGGTTCAGACCTCAGGGGAGTACCTGCCCACTGTGTAGCTTTGGGTTACTTTCTTAACCTCTCTGTGCCTCTGTTTTCCCATGTGTAAACTGCAGAAAATAGAGGTGTCAGTGTAGCTGTGGGGATTTAGCTCATATCTGGGCTTTAGTGCTAACAGAATCCCACTCACCTGTTCCCCAAAGCAAGCACCTTGTCACCCAAGTGGTAACCTTCCTCTCCATACACTGTGCTGTGCCATGGGTCCTGGTGCTGCCTGTGTCATGTGCGTGATCCTTAGGGAATTGTGCACAGTGACATTGCCCTAATGCTGCTCTCTTCCTGGCTGAGCAAGCCAGGTATCTTCAGGGTCAGGGTGTCCAGCCACCTCTCTTGGGCCTTCCCAGGCTGCCCATGTCCATGCCAGACTCAGGAATCTGGGGGCTGGTGGGGTGCTAGGGACCTGGGCCCAGGGAGCCAGGGCCCAGTAGGGCTCCCTCTCCTTGGGAAGGGCTGCTCCTACCCTGCCCTGGGAACCTAGTTCACGCCTCTCTTGTCTCATCCCCTCCCTTCCCAAGCCCTGTCTGCTGCCATCACTGTGACACTGGTGACAGCACTTGGCTGGCCCTGCCCAGGGACAAGCAGAGGAATCTTGGACCCGTGGGGGCCCTGCCCCAGCCTGGCCCGCATCCTTTTGACCTGGTCCTGACCTGCTCCTTGTCTTCCTGGCCCATACCAGCCAGCCTGGTCACCCACAGGCTCTCTAAGCCTCCACCTCAGCCCTTCACCCCACTCAGTCCTTGCCTTGGCCAGCAGAAGGGGCTCTGCGAGGCAGTGGAGGTAAGGATGGCACTGTGGGAGGGGTTAAACCCTCAAGATGTGGGCCTAGTGGGAGGTCTTAAGTCCTTGGGGGTGTCCCTGAAGGGGAGAGGGATCCCCAGAGAGGGGTCCTCTGACTCACATGTGGACTGAAAGATGAGCAGGCTTTGCTGTCCTCTGCCACAGTGTGCTGTCACTGGCCCAGAGCAAGGTCTCAGGGACCAGGGGCCATAACCTCTGCAGCTGTGAGCCACGATAAACCTCCTTGTAAGGAAAGGGCCTCAGGTATTTGTTTTAGAGTAACAGAAAGGTTACACAGTCACAACAGCTCAGCACTCTCCTTTCTTTCTTTCTTTCTTTCTTTCTTTCTTTCTTTCTTTCTTTCTTTTTTTTTCTTTCTTTCTTTCTTCTTTCTTCTTTCTTTCTTTCTTTCTTTCTTTCTTTCTTTCTTTCTTTCTTTCTTCTTTCTTTCTTTCTTTCTTTTTTTCTTTCTTCTTTCCTCTTTCTTTCTTTCTTTCTTTCTTCTTTCTTTTCTTTCTTTCTTTCTTTCTTTCTTTCTTTCTTCCTCTTTCTTTTCTTTCTTTCTTTCTTTCTTTCTTTCTTTCTTTCTTTCTTCCTTCCTTCCTTCCTTCCTTCCTTTCTCTTTCTTTCCTTTCTGCCCTCCCTTTCTCTCTCTTTCTCTTCCTTCCTGTCTTTTTGAGACAGCATTTCACTATGCATTTCAGGCTGGACTTGAACTGACTTAGTAGCCCAGGGTGGTCTTGAGCTCCCAGTAATCCTCCTGCCTCAGTCTCCTGAGTGCTGGGATTATAGGCATGAACCACTACCCATAGGTCAGCACTTTATTATAACACTATGAATCCAGCTATGATATATTTGCATTCTGGGGCATTTATCCCAGAGGAATGGAAAGCTCTGTTTGCACAAAAGCCTGTATAGAAACCTTCACAACAGCATTATTTTTTTTTTATATAAATAAGCCCTGAAAACAACACACACCTTCTTTCACCAGGTGAATGGTTAAACATACTGTGATACATCCATGTCATGGAATATTACACAGAAAGAAAAGGGACAGACTATAGATACACATAGGCACGTGAGTGTATCTCAAAGGAATTATGGGAGTGAATGTAGTATATGAGTCCACTTACACTATGATCATCCTCATGCTGTAATGTGGGAATGTGTATGATTCTTGAAATGGTAGAAACATAAAAATAGAGAATGAACAAGTGGTTTCCAGGGACCACGTAAGAGAGAAGGGGAGCAGTTGGGCTTGGAGACGACAGTGTGAGGACCCTTGTGGCACTCTGTGCATTATCTGTGTCAGCATCATGGTCCAGCTGTGACATTAACGAGCTATGGCCATGGGGGAGAGCTGGACAACAGTGGCACAAGAGCTTGCTGTATTCTTACAATTATATGCAAAGTGATTGCACTCTCAATATAAATTGTACTGCAAATATAAGAAACCTAGTTAAATTTGAATTTGACATAGATACTTTTTCACCATATCTCTCATGCAGTATTTGGGACACAAATGTATGGTTTTTCTTAAATTTGAATCTACCTGAGAGTCCTGGGAATCCTGCTCCTGAGAAACTCCTCCAGGGAAGAGCAGACAATTGTCATTTCATTTGCTCATTCATTCATTATTTCTTGAGTGCCTGCTCAGTGCCAGCCACCATTCAAAGCACAGGGACCCACCTGTGAATGGACACCCTCCTTACTCTTGTGGAGCTGGCCTTGTGGAATGGGGTAACAGGCAATAAAGAGCTGAGGTAAGAAGACACTGCTACTGTAACGTTACATGGAAAAATAGGTAAAAGCTGTGTGGTGTAGACAGACGAGGTGGAGGCTGGGGACAGAAGTCCAGAAGGGGCTTTGAAAGCAACCTGAGGAACAGAGGAGCTACTTAGGCAAAGATTTTGAAGGAGGAGTATTTCAGACAAATGAAATCGCATGTGCAAATGTCCTAGAGGCAGGAACAAGTTTCTCTGATGCCAGGAATGTGCAGCTGGTGACAGAATTGGCATCCAGAATTCCAAAGAACTCTATGTCCCCACATGAAGATCCCTCTGAGACCAAAAAGAAGAAATCCTCCTGGTGGTAGGAGCTGAGGTCTTGAGCAATGAAACTTGCCCATGACCTCCCTGATCCAACCCAGCAAGGGCTGGCAGCAGATCTTTCAATTCCAAGACAAAAATCCCAAGGCAGTGTGGGGCAGGGCTGAGGCACCACCTGGGGACACCTCCTCCCCTCAGAGCCAGGCCTGGTCAGCAGCCCCTCCCTCCAGCGAGGCAGGGCGGGGCTCCCCAGGCCCTTGACATGCCACCATGGGCCACTTTCTCTGGCCAACTATGCAAGTGGCCCTCAGGACAGCTAGAGGAGCATAAGTCTTACCTGGGGCCCGGCCACCCTGACTCACAGGCCCGCCTGGGGCCAGGGCAGGAGTGGGAATCCAGCTCTCAGGAGCACCCAGACCAGCCAGGCTGGGCAGGAAGGGACAAGACTGACACCCTCCGCACAGGCGACTGCTCCTCAGGTGGAATTCCAGGGCCCTGAGCTCACTGCCCAGGAGCAGCCGCATTCCAGCAGGGGCCAGCCCAGCCCAGCTGGGTCCCCAACACAGGCTGCCTCTGCCAGACTCAGTCCCCAAACTCTATTTCCTCCCCGGGGCTCCCAGAGCTCCCTGGGGGGTGTGGTGGCAAGGCAGCCTCAGCCAGGCTCGGGGTAGGGGGCTCAGAGTGCAGTCTGGGGTCCCTGCCCTGCCGCCTGCATAGGGTGATTGGGTCAGTGGCTTGAGAAGCCTGGGTTCCCGGTTTCTCCACACCTGCCAGGCTGTGCATTTTACAAAGACCAGGGTTACCCCTCTCTGCTGGCTGCCAGGAAGCAGCTCCCAGCTGGGAGCTCTTGCTAGAGCGGAGGTCCTGGCAGTAGCTGCCCAGGGCATCCCAAGCTGAGGCACCCAGTGGCACCCCTGCACTTCCATCTGAGTGCCTCTGCCTGGGCCCCATCCTGGGACACAGCCGCAGGGAGCCGGGAGCCTCACATACACATGTGCTCTACCACTGAGGTACCAACTTGCTCCTACCCCAACTGCCCTTTTCCTTTCAGTTCCTTGTCCATCTACAGGGCTCCTATATATCCCTCAAAGCCTCACCTAAAGTTCCTTTCTTCCTTTCAGTAGCTTTCTGAATTCTTCCAGGGGAAACCATTTCTCCCCTGGCCTCTTTTCTGCACCTTCTGTATCAAACTTCTCCTTGGTTGTACAGCTCTCAGTCGTGGTTTTTGCTGCTCTTGTGTGACTCTAGACAAGTGGCTTGAGGGCATGACCTATGGGTTGTTCACCTCTGCACTGCCCAAGACAAGGAAAAAAATGATGCAAAGCCACAAGGACTCAGCTGCTAAAGGATTTCAACACAGCTTTGGTTCCTCTCTTCTTCCCAGTGCGGGATCATGGGACTCTAGGACCCAACTGTCAGGATGTGGCCTGATATTCCACAACCCTGGGCTGCACAGTCTGTGTCTTCAGGGCCTAACCCTGCCCACAGCAGGGGTGAAAATCCTGAAATGACTGTCCCCAGAGTCAGCTGCAACCCCTGACCACTGTGTGACTCACTGTGGACCACATCACTGCAGGGGCGGGGTGACCATGTCAGTCCCAGGTCTCACCCACAGGTACAAGCCTGGTGCTACACAGCTGGGACCCCACTTGGAGACCAGCAGTGTTTCAAGTGCCCAGTGGACTACATCCTGCCCCCTGCACCCCTCTTTTCCAGCTGCAAGGAGCCCCTGAACCCTGGTCTCCTCTCCATAAACATGGGTGGATTTTTTTCCAAGTGCTGGCTCCCCAACTCTCCTGCTGTTTGGGGCATCCCCTGGGGTCCTGATCCTTCCAATCAGCAGCACCATGTGCATCTCAGGAGCCAAATGGCTGGCACCTGTGATCTAGAACATGGCCAGGGTCATTGTCCCAGTGGTCAGAAGGGACAGAACCTACAACAGCTGGTGGCTGCTTTTGCCCCTTCCTGCCTGGGGTCCCAGGTGTGAACCCTGGAGGGTCCTGTGACAGGCCAGAAGGGCCACACCTGTGGGGTAGGCTGGGAGATGCCTCCCTGTCTCTGCTCTGCTGTGTGATCACTGTCTGGGGTGCCCAAAGGCCAGCTCTGGGCCGCTTTCTTCCGAGAGCTGCTCCAGCTTTTCCCTTGTCTTTGGGGAGCCCCAGTTCCACCTCTTGGCTCAGGAGCTGGTTGAACAGAGTCTCCAGGATGCTCCTGAGCAGGTAGACTTGGGCAGGTGGAGGGGTACTGCCACCCTGGGGCTTCCCTGCACTCCCCCACACTGACTCCTGGCCTGGGCATCAGTGTGTCCCTCAAGGGTCTGTTTCTGTGACTTTTGTCCCTCCTCTGCCCCAGAACCATCCAGGGCTCCCAGCAACCACAAGGGATTTACCTACACCCCTGCATATATTTATAGAGATACTGTTGTGTGCCAAGGCCTGGGAGGCAGAAGTGACAGAAACACCTGACACCTCTGTCCTTTGTGAGCCTTCAGCCTGGAGACAGGGAATGTAATAAATGCGGCTGGGAAGGTGTGGAGATAACGTGCTTGAAATGGGGGCCACTAGAAGGCAGCCACAAGGGATTTGGGGAGGACCCTTAGGTTGTCATTCCTTGGCTGAGCAGGGGACCAACTGTGCAGGCTATTCTGGCCATGATAACCACTTTAGGGCCTCCAGGCCAGCCAGTGTGGGTCTCATATTGTCCCAGACCTCTACCTCAGGAGGTCTGTCCACTGCCCCCTCCCTGACCACCAGGAGTTTTGTCCACTGTCCCTCCTTGACCCTTCTTCTCTGCTTAACCAAACCTCATTCATCTAGAGGCCACCTCTTCCAGAGAGCCCACTGAGCTTAGGGTCCTGACCACTGTCAGCTCTCATGTCAGTTTTGCCCACCAATTTGGGTCACTACAACTGAATGGCAGCCACAAGCCTCATGCCTGCACTAGAAAAATGCAAATTAAAACAATCCTGAGAATCCATCTCACTTTAGAAAGAATGGCCATCATCAAGAAAATCAACTGAGAGCAAATGCTGATGGGCTGTGGGGAAATGAGGAACCCTTCTACATCTCTGATGGGAAAGTAAACTGGTACAACCACTACGGAAAGCAGTATGGAGAATCCTCAAAAAACTGAAACTGCAGGTTCCATTTGGGCCAGTGGTTTCCCTTCTAGGTGTCTTCCTGAAACACAGCACACCTGTGTTGATAGCAACACAATTCAAATAGCTAATAGCACAATATGCCCATCGCCAGATGAATGGATAAAGAAAATGGACTCACACACAATCGAGTACCACCCTGCCATAAAGAGAAGCAAGCTCAGTCATTTGTATGAACGCGGATGCATCCTGAAACGGTAATGTGAAGTGAAATGAATCGGACACACAAGCTTAAATATCGCACGGTTTCTCTTCATGAGAAACTCAAAGTAAAAATAAAAAGCAAGGTAAAAGATAGATAACAGAACTAGGAAGATGTTTTCCAATGGAAAGGGGACCAAGAAATGGAGGGTGGGTTCAGGAGGAAAGGAAAGAGTGAAAAAAAAAGGGAAAATTAAAGAAAACAAAGTGGAAATAGAGTTTGTGCAAATGGAAAGGGGACCAAGAGTTGGAGGGAACAGGAGATGGGGGAGGCAGGGGAGGGGATGAAAAGAGAATTAAGGTGTGTTCTGTCCATGTGTCATCTCCTCACGATAAATGTAATCACGATGTGCTGTAAACACGTAATGAGAAAAAAAGCAGAAAAGCTGCATGCCCGGCAGACTGGGTGAGTGGCGCCCATGTGACTCACCAGGATGTGGCCTTGGGTCTGTGAGGAGGGCGAGGAGGGCAGGACTGGGCCTTCTTCCCATTGAGGTGCACCGCTCCCCACCTGCCAAGGCCAGACAGACCTTCTGCCAGTGGGCATGCACGGCTTGGCATTGCACCACCCAGGTGGGCTCTGGGGGTGCCAGACCAAGTGTGGGCAGCAGTGGCAGAGCTGAACCTGCACCTGGGTGGCTGCCTGTGCAGCTATGCCAGGAGCTCCACGTCATGGCCATGTGCGCACATGTTGAGATCACATGTGTCACAGCAGGACATGCTTGTCATTTGCTGTGGGACAGGTAATGTGTTTCTTAACTGCTCTGTGCTCCGATGTCCTCCCCTGTAAGGAGGTCAGTGTTGACACTGCCTCCTGCAGACGCTGTGAGGACTCCATGAGCTCAGAGTCCTGCAGCTAGAAGAAGCCTGGCTCCACCAGGACAGGACCCCCTAACTCTGCCACCCGTCAGCCAGTGGATGTGTGTCTCTGAGCCCTGAGGACCGAAGGGTTATCTTTGGTTTTTGCTTTTCTCATCTTTCAAAAGTTATTGATGACCACCAGTTTTCAGAACAAGATGACTTTGGCTAAAAATCGAGACTAAAACCTCAGCCCAGGGCCACTTGGGGGCCAGAGCACCACGTGACTACAGTGCGGTAGAACCTAGTTGTGGGGTTGGGCTCCAGTTCCTGTGTTCTGGGCCTGTGTTCTGGTTCAGCCAATTCTGTACTTGCTGATGTGTTTGTGGCTCTTGTGGTGGCCCTGCCAGGGTAGTCACTGCAGTGCTCTGTCCCCTGGGTCCTCCCTCCTTCTTCAGGCTGGCTCACTGCACTTCTCCAGAGACCAAATGTCTTTCCAGCCCTCCTGGGCCTGAGGTCACCAGCGTCAGCTCTGAGTACCTCACCCTTCACAGGCCTGGCCAAAACTCATGTCCAACCTCAGGTCTAGGCCCACAGTGCTGACTCAGCTGCCCCGAGATGTCTGGCCAACTGCATGTGCTTGAATACTTCCTGGGCTGGGGGGCTCACTCTCTTATTGGTAATAATCCATTTCTCAAAGACTATGGCCAGTCATCTTGTTCTGACAGGACCTGGCTCCCCATGATTTCCCCTGCCATGAGCTTTGGGTCTGTAGACCCCTTTGCTCCTCCTGCCTTGGACGGCTAGTGCTCATGGGATGGGGTGTCAGTCTCCACTCATCCTGGCCACTTCCACTGGGAACATTCAAAACCATTTCTGACTCTCATAATCAGGAGGATCTGAAGAGGCAATGAGCCTCTTCATTTTGAGCTTTAGATCTTGCTTAAGGAAACCAAGGACTGGTTAGCTGCTGTGGCAGCCAAGCCCACAGAAGCCTCAGCCCTCCGCTCCGGTCAGAGTTATGTACAGCTGGTTCTGTGGATCCTAAGAGAAGCGCTCACACCTGTGCCTCTTCCTGTCTTGTTTCAGTGGAAATTCAATGTCTCTGGTCACCAGTGAACCTCATGTGAGACACAAACCCGACCAGCTTCGATGGACACCAGGGTCCAGCAGAATGAAGTCCCGGTTAGGCCCCCACTAGTCCCCAGACACTGTGTGGGATGTGAGGACACAGGGTTGGCTCGTGGGCCCTGCGTGAGCCCCAGTCCCCTCGCTGCCTACCTTGCGGCCTGCCTCGTTATTGTGTAAATTCATGAGAGTCCGGGCATTCTGCTTGATCTCGCGCGCATCCACAAAGACCTTGGCGAAGCCGATGCCGTAGCGGATGTCGGCAGAGCAGCCACCCCACTTCCAGCCCTCGTCCCGGTGGTACTGGCCTTGCTTCTCTTTGTCACAGCCACAGTCGCTCAGGTTGCCCTGGGTGCAGGCGGCGGTGATGGCATGGGCCACGCCTGCGGCGATGATGGCGTAGGTGAAGGCAGCCTCCCGGCTCCCTGAGAAGGGACAGAAGAGTGGAGAGATTCTGGGGGGCGGATCTTGTGGGCCTGGGGCACCAGGCACCTGGGGGAGGCTGGTCTGGCCCAGTGGAATGGCTGAGCTCACTGCAGTGGCTCCCGAGAGACTGAGTGTCCACTCCTGGGTGGAGACTGGGTCTGGGCAGCACCGCTACGTACATACCCACTCCACCCTGTCTGTCGGGAAGGTGCTCAGCCAGTGGGGGAGTAAGGCTCGCAGGCCGTTTGCGCTGGCTCTGGAAGGCTGTACCCAGAGTCCCTTTCTCATGTGATGGCAGGGAACAGGAGTCACCCCGTGCCTGATGTGGACACTCTTGCTCTTGTGGCCACTGTCCCTACTGCAGTGTCCCCTGCTGGCTTCCTTCCCTCTTTGATGGCCCCCTCACTGGACTGTGAGCCTCTGCAGTGGCGATGGAGGGTCCTGAGCAAGGGGCTGCCAGAGGCAGAGTGCTGGGTGGGTGAAACACAGTGCTCCCTGAGTCTCTTAGCATCTCTGCCTCTCCCATTCCCTGTAGAAATGGTTTGAGAGCAGCATCTGTGTCACAGGGTGCAGATGGACCCAGGCACTGCAGGGGAGCCCTGAGTAGTAACACAGGGGAGGCCCCAGGAAGAGGCCTGATCTGGGAGCAGGTGCCTGAGGTGGAGCCGGGTCTAAGAGAAAGACAGCAATTGATGGACGGGGTCCTAGGGAAAGGGACTGGAAAAACCCTGCACACCACCCCAGGCCCTAGAAAGGCTCCCTTATAAGCAAAGGGGTACAACTCAGTCAAGCAGGAAGCAGGAGAGTGAATCTGAGAGTCCATGGTCTTCAGGGCCTGGCAGCCCCATTCTTGCCCTGGCTCAAGCCTGTCCCGCTGCATGTTCCAAAGGCTTCAAGTCCAGCAGGAACATGGACCCCAGGAGGGGCCAAGAGAAAGTGCTCCATCCATCTTGGGTACCCGCTCACACTCCAGGAAGCAAACCCCAGGGGTGTGAGAAGAGCATGGTCAGACAGCAGAGAAAAGATCGGTCTGATGAGGTGTGGAGAAGCCTGTTCCCTGCTTTCGCCAGTGTGGGGGAGCCCCCAACCTTTCTTCATTCCACTTCCTCCCTGTGAAACAGGGTGGCCACAGTCCCCACCTTAGTATGATGACTGTGGTGCATAGATAAAGTCCCAGTGGCCAAGTACTTAGACAGTTGTTTGAGAACAGGCGCTTCACTGCCAGTGAAGTGGGGAACACGGAGGGGAAGCTGTTCCTCATAAGAAGGGAGGCTGAAGATAAAAGGGAGGGTCCTCACCGACAGTTGAAGAAACTGAAGCCAGAAGAAAGGTCTGACTTGTCCAGGGCACTGACTGGTGGGCAGTGCCCCAACTCAGGCCCTAGGCACCCTGAAGAGACCAAGAAGTGTCTCCACGGATTGTGTGACACCAAGGTACAGAGAGTGGGGACCACGGGCCAATCTCAGACCAAGGGTGGAATATGGAAATGGGGCAGGGGGTAGGGAGTCTGGCCTGAGGCCTATCCATCTCCCAGGCTCCTGGCACACCTCCCCTCTACTGCCCAGCAGGTGACCATTCCTGGGTGTCTTGGAGGCCCCTGGGAAACACATAATGATGGAGGGGACCACAGCTTCTGTCCCCACCCTTGTCCCCAGCACACTCAGGACAGAGTTCCTTGACTGCCCTGAATTCGAGGTGGACCCCTAAAGCCCTAGAGCCCTAGACCCAAGGAGAGACTGTGCTTTCCCTCCCTGGCACATGGCTCCTCCCTTCAGCATCCACTTGCTGCAGGGCTGCCAAGCCAGGCAGGACGGTCACTCCTGGCCTCAGAGCTCCCATGGATCCAGGTATGGATGGGTCACGGCTGACCCTGAACACTGGCCTTGTCCACAGACGTTACACTGGGACCGTCTGGGCTGTGTAACTGACACCAGGCCTTGCTTTCTCCAGGATCTGGGCACAGTGACAGCAACTAGCATCACAGGATGAAGCGGAGGTGAGCACATGCAGACACACGGGAAGGGCTCCATTCTGTGTCTGTCTGCTCACCTGTCTGCGGGCGCACAAGGGGCAGGAGCCACAAGGGTCTTGTTCCACCCTCCTCCATCATGTGTGAGGGACAAAAGAATGACACACAACTGAGTTCCCATGTTAACCCTGCTGTAGCTAGGTGACCTTGGGCAAGTCATTAACTTTGATGAGCCTCAGTTTGCCCATCTGTAAATAAGTCCAACCCTGTAGGAGATGTAGACATCACCCGCCATGCAGGTGTTTCTCTGGACCCCTTTCCCCCGCTGGCCCTCTAGAATAACATTTCCTTGAAGGCAAAGGCTTTGTCATGATTCTCGATGTGTCCTAGTGCCTGGCACACAGGACACACTGAGTAGATATCCACTCCGAGACTAAGTGAATGAACAAAAGCGCTGAATAGCGGCCACCGGCTGCATGGTCTTCCCTGATGCTCTAGGCAGCCCTCAGAAGAGGGTGCTTCTTATTCTCGGGCATGTGGCTCCTTGAGGAGTTAGTAACAGCACCCTCACTGTGCAGGCGAGGAGGGGTCCTAACTAGGCTGGCGTGGAGCCTGAGATGAACTTTAGCTTCTCCTCCCCACCTCCACCCAAACACCAGCAGCTGAGCAGAGGATAAGAGGGCTCAGGAGTGCAGGACAGATGGGCTGGAGAGGAAGGAGCGTCTGCCGAGCACCTCCTGGAGGCTGGGCTCAGGCGGGCTCTCTGCACTGCAGCCTGCAGCAACCCCCATAGTACACACCACTCTCCACTACTTTAGGTTTAGGGAAATAGGATCTGCGAGGAAGAGAAGTGATTCACTCACCTCCCCAACCACCAGACCTTCATTCCGGGCCATGCTGGGCAGCTCCTGCCTTGGCGTCCTCCCCTCCCATCCTGGCCATCCCTGTCTCTAGAAGTCCATGGTTTGAGACGGAGGGAGTCCTTTGGGGTAAGGTGGCCACTCTTGTCCAGATGTGGCATTCAGTTACCAGTTATAGCTTATTAATAAATGATGGTTAGGGACCTACAGAGTAGGACATTTTGCTGAGCTGAGAGTAGAGTGTATGGCAGACAGTAAGCAGAAAGGAACCCTGGAACCCTGAAATCTGACTCTCAGTGTAAGGAGGTACATTCATCTCTATCCAGTTCAGCTCCCCTCGCCACGCAGAGGGGCAGGGGAAAGCAAGGTCTGGAGAAATGAGGTGATTTCCTGGGCAGAGCTGGGGTGGTCCCAGCTCTGTGATATCCCCACTGTGATTCTCCTGCCTCAGCCTCCCAGGTGCTGGGATTACAGGCATGTGCCACCACACCCAGCCTCAAGGTGGTTCTGAGACATCTGCGTCTTGCTGCAGAAATGGAGTGGGGTGGCAGGTGTACGGTGCCAGGCCACGCTGTGAGCTGTGCACCGTTGTGGTCTCATTTTGCAGACATACATGATGAGGCCTGGGAATGTGCTGTGGTCTGCAGGGTTCAATCGTGACAGCGTGGGTCCTGTGTCTGACCTGCTCCTGTTCTCCTGCCCCAGAGTCACGGTGCCCCTTCCAGTCCCACCAACTTCCTGCCCTTGCGCACTGCTGGACTCTCCCATGAGGCTGGTGAGGGACACTGGGTTCTTGGGGTGCTGTGCGCCCCAGGAACAGCCTGTTCTCCCTCCTACCTGGGCAAGAGGAAAAGCTTCCATACTGTAGACACCTCCCCTACCTTAGGACCAAGCACATGCTTGGTCCCGTCTCTCAACAGCTACTGTGTGCTGGGGACTGGGAAAACAGAGACAGGGGACTCAGCCATGGCAAGGGGCAGGGACAGTGGCCCTGAGGGGTGTGACCTGTGGTAGGAGAGGTAAGGCAAGAGGCCAGAGAGAAAGCCAGGCTCTGGAGGTGAGTGGTGGCGGGTCCTGTGTTCCCACCATCCCGCTTGGGCAGAACTCCCTATTGTCCCCAGAGTCAGAGAATAGATGCAGGGGACAGACACAAAGTGTCTGGAGGGACAGGTTTCACAGTGACTCAAGAGACCAGGATTGGACTTAAGGTCTGTAGGCTGCAGCATGGCATCCCTGCCCTGTCCTCCACCATACCTTTCTTACTCCCAGTCCACCAGCTGTCCAAGTCAAGTTTCCATACAGAAGCCAGGGGCACTGCTGAGCTAGACACGTGGGTGATGTCAGCTCAGAGCCAGATGGGAAGGACCTCATCGGTCCCTCGTCTCGCACCCTCACTCAGTTGGGTGACCTGAGCAAGACCTCTGCTTCCCTGAGCCCCTGCTGTCCCATCCGTGAAATGGGACTCCAATCTCACTGCTAAGCTGCTCTGAGGAGCTCACAAAACTTCCGCACCCAGCGCCCTGGAAGGCGGTGGCTGGAGTGCTATGTGTTATCACTGAGGTGAAAGTGGGACCCAGATGACGCCCTGTGTTCCAGCTCCATGATGATCCCAGCAGGGACAGGGGAAATGAACTGATGTCCAAGCCTGCCTGAAAGATTCCACTCCACCGCCCTGTAAATGGCTCGCACCGGAATATTATCTGGGTATATTTACGATATCTTACTGGAAACCACAAAGTGCATTGTGTTTTTTTTTCTCTTTTGCTATTTAAAGCCAATGGGTCAGAGAGCTAGCAATCAGCAGTGACACAGGCTGAAATATGTGATGATTTGGAAAATATACAGATGGAAAAAGGTTGGCCCTGCCAGCCCTGTGCCAGGGCAGTTCCCTGGCTATGTGGGTTCAAAAGGCCACACGTGGCCACCCACCTCCAAAGAGAGCCTCTCTAGACACAACTGGGAGATCTGGGGACACAGGGACAGGTGTCTGGGCTGAATCTGGTAAGGGGACAGCCTCAGAGACAGGAAATGGAGGACACTGTTCACCAGTCCCCAGGCTCTGCCCTGCTGTCCTGCCTCAGTTCCGTCCGTGGACCTCTCTTCCCCTGAGCAAGGCCAGGGTGTACGGCTGGCCTTCATCGTGCTCAACCTCTGCTCCATCCCGAAATGCCCTTCCTGTCCATCTGTCTGGTGAGGGAGGGGCTGTGAGTATAGTCAGGTGGTTTCAAAGCAGGTCCCGAAGGCCCCCAAACCTGGGCCTACTGCCTGGCTCCATGTTCCAGTGTGGCTGGACCTTGGGTGAGTTAACTTGCTTCTCAAGCAAGGCCTTAGTTTGTTCATTTGTAAAATGGGAATAATAAGATATCTTTTTGGTTAACAAGATTGTGGGGGGATCAAAGAAACCAATGCCTATAGTGGTGCAGCCCATTCCTGGGAAAGGATCAGTAGACAGTAGCTAGGATGAGACACGTCACTGGCTAGCATCCTATGCATGAAGAGGGACCTTGCTGCTGTCCCCTGTCTCTGCTTGTGGCCCACTACCTTAACCACCCATGGTTTGCACTGACGTGATCTGTCATTCTCTCCCCGTAGTGTATGGGCACCTGGATTATTGATCTGTGAAATCCCCACAGTTGAATGAATGAAAGTGAGTATGTGTGTGAAAGTGAGTGTGTGAGAAAGTGAGTGTGTGTGCAAGTGTGTGTGTGATTGTCTACCACAAGAAAGCTGGAGAGAGAACGTTGTAACAAAAGGCTCATCTCAAAGAACAGCGTCAGAAGAGCTAAAACCCAGGATGAACTGAGGCTTGCAAAAAAAAAATGAAAAGGAGACAAAAAGTCCTTTGTTAGCTGCGTTCTAAGCGAGAATGAGGGAAAGAATAGGTCTTTTGCTCCGGCAAGATGGTGCATTGTCAAGAAATGGCAGAGAGAAAGTGGAGCTGGCCACCCCTTGCTCTGTCTTCCAAGCTGTCCAGGGCTTCATTTCCATCTCTTCTAGTCCTTGTGAGATGTGGGTAAAAAGATGGAGTGTTTTGGGGACTTACTGGATCCTCAGGCAAGGGTCCCTGGCCCCAGAGAGTCATCTCAAGTGACAGCCCAGCAGAGATGTGGTGACAACCTGAACGGAGGCAGAAGCCCAGAAATGCATCAGAGTTTCCCAGCTGGTAGAGCAGGGTGGTTTCTAGGGGCTGAGTCCTGGGTCATTTGTGCCCATCCCTGGAAAAATTCTGGCAGGAGAGTACCAAACAGGAGTCCGTGGGTATGTGGAAAAGAATATAGCATCCCCAGGAGCACACACCGGGAAATCACCATTTCCATTTTGGTGATAATGCTGGAGACACAGAAAATTTCTATGCATGCAAAGAATTTGATTATCATCCTACTTCCTGTCTCCCTCTGATTAGATCCCCTGGACAACTCCCCTTCAGAGAAAACCCTGCAGAGCTGCTTGGTCCCCACCTTTTGCCACAGCCTTTCCCCACCCTTCCTCCCTATCGCCCTAGGGTCCAGACATCTCTGGATGCCCAGGGTCCTGCCTGGGTCACACTGCCAAGCTTTTCCTGCAGCCCCTCCCCTTCCTTCTGGAGGTGGACCAGGCCCCATTCCAGGTGGTCCCCACAGTCCACCTGTCCACCCATCCAGAGCACACTTCAGCCCTTTCTGTCTCTCCCCACAAGACAGCAGGTGTCTTGAGGCAGATTTGTGTCCTGCATGCAGAGATTCTAGAACAACTCATGAAACAGAAAATGAGTAAGCAGATGCATGTGCAGGTATGAGCCAGGTCTGAGCTCATCAGCATGCAACTTACACAAATTTAATCAAATGCACCCAGGGAGAAAACGTAAATCTTAGGGCTTCTATTTTGTATATATACTCAGCAGCCTATATAGTAGGTTACTATGTGTACTCACATAGCAACATTTACATAAATATGTTACCACCTGTGTGTAGAAAATGTGAGATTCTGAGTTTTATGGATGATGGAGAAGACTTTCAAGGGTAATGCTGATCAGAATAGATTTCACCACACATGTCAGTGAGAAGCTCAGAGGGTTTTTCTCTAACTCTGGGGAAAGATGTGGGGTTGGGGTGCTTGGGATACTTGATGTAGTCCACCCTTTCCTCCCACTGGAGGCCAAGGCAGAGGTGGAAGACTGAGCTAGAAGAACAGTTGATCAATTAGTACTGAAAGACTCGGATATGTGGGGATGCTAGGCTAGGACAGCGCTGAGTGGAAATGTGTGGGAATGAATGTTCCATCACTCATATTTTGGGACTGAAACAAAAAGCATTCACGTTTGGGACAGAAAACAGAGTGCATGCTAGGTGTGAGGGGTGCCCAGCCCTGACATTCAGAAACAAGGCCAGCTCTGTCCCCCCAGGACTCAGGGCGATGTGGGTGCACAGGTTGAAAGGGCTCATGAGTTTCTCCATGTGCTCCATGAGTGCCCATCCTGTGCCAGGTCTGGGGGTCAGGGACTAGATGACCAGTAGATAGGTCAGGTCTCTGTGCAGCCTCAGGCTGGGGGAGAAGATGAATGCTGGACTCATTCTTGCATAAACAAGCAAAATCACTTCCCAAAATGGCAAGTGCTGGAAAGACAGCAGCCCTGGATGAGCTGTGGAGGAGCTGTTTTAGGTGAGGTGGTCAAGAAGGCTTCCTGGAGGAGGTGACCCTTGAGCAGAGGCCTGCATAGTACCAGAAAGGGCAGGTTTACCACACAGTGCCAAGGATGAGTCAGGGAAGGAAGTGGTGTGAAGTGGAGAGCTTTGGGGATACATTTTAGAGTCTATCTAACAAGCATATGCCAGTAATCTGACCAGTAGCTTTTACTGCAACAAGAATCAACTTGAGAGCACATGTCCCCAGTTCCTTGCCCTGGTGCCCATGCAAGATGGGCACACATGCCTCCTGGAAGGGAAAGGGACACCCTCTGATTGCCCCACCCTGCTGGGTGCCAGGGCCTTACCTACTATGTCATATAATGCTGCTGCCACCTGTCAGTGTCATAAGGCATTGTGTGGCTGCTCCCTGGTGCAGATGGGCAGATGCCCGGGGTCCTGAGCCAGGGAGGGAGAGGAAGGATGGAAACCTGGCCTGTGACTCTGTTCCAGAGCTTGCCTGGCTGCTGCACAACCCAGTAACTTGACAAGAGGTTCTCAGATACACAGCCAGCCTGAGGAATCTCGGATCACGTGGAAATGTCCCTCCTGCCACAGGGAGCTTGCTGCTGACCTAGACCCTGCTACCAACAGCCTCATGACTTTGGTCACCCTTTACCTCACTTAAGACTAGAATGGAGGTGGACATCACTCCATTCAGGGGTGAACGGACAGTGTGAGGTGATCTATGAGAACGGACTGCCTCACTGAAGGATACATGGCAGGATTGAGTGATGCACGGAGGCACCACCTGGCCCAACAGAGAAAACCAGCCCAAATGGGCAAAAGGCAAGAACAGGCAGCTCACAGACAAGTGATCGAGGAAGAGCTTTCAACCCCTTTGGTTCTCAGGGAAATGCAATCTAAGCAGCCAGTGTGATTTTGCTTTGGGCAGGCCATGCAATAGCAGCAGCAGCATGCTAGAACAGTGGTGTGGAACCCTGCACAATCACAATAGAACACAATGGAAATGAAATAACTTACTTTTGGGTGGTATAACCAGATGACAAATTAAAGGTTAGCCAGCAAGAGACTAGGAAGCCCAGATTCAGGAGAGAAAATATTTATCCATTAGAGTGGCACTAATTCCATATAATGGGTATCCTTACAGAGAGGATAAAAAGAGACATCAGAAGCAAACATGCAAAGGAAAGACCATGTGAGGACACAGTGAAGAAACAGCCTTGTGTAAGCCATGGGCAGACACTTCAGGGGAAGCCAGTCCTGCCTCACCTTGTTCTCAGACCTCCAGCCTCTGGGACTGTGGGAATCAATGCCCATTGTTTAGGCCTCAGTTTCGGTGCTTTGTCATGGCAGCCTGAGCAGGGATACAGATGAACAGTCTTCTGCCCTGAGAATCAGTCTGGATGAGGTTCCCAGGCCTGGCCAAAAAAGTCAGCTGCCCTTGGCCACTGTGGTTGATTAGGGAGAGGCACATGATCAAGCCCGTGAACTAGCCCAAGCAGACTGAGCACTGGGCTTCTGCAGGTGTTATCAGAGAAAGGCCAAGGCCCTCTCCTGCTGGACTGGAACCTGAAAGCTGTGGTGATGGGCTGCAACAGCCATCCTGCTGCCCCAGGAGGTAGCCCTGGGGTTGCTGGAAGGTCACTACCAACCCTTGACTTTCAGGTTACCTAGATATCATAAATGGCCCTTTCCACCTGGGGTGGCTCAGACTGGGTTTGTTTTTTGTAGCCATGAAGTCTCTTTCTATTACTTTCTTCTCAGATCTATATGGGAAAACCCAGAACATTCTGCAGGGGAGACAAAGTCATAGCCAGAGTACAGACAGAGTTGAGGGCCAGAGTGGAGGGTAAGGTGGGGATGAAAGGGAGCCTTCAGGTCTTATAGAATGGAGAACCTGTGTCAGGGGATAGCTACTCTCCCCAGATCCATTTTCCTTTTTTCTCCTCAGTCTCAAAGCCTTATCTGGTCTCATGGCTGCTCTAAAGACTTTATTTCCCAGCTTCCCTTGCAGGTAAGTGTGGCCACATGACTGGGTTCTTGGTCAATGTGATGTGAGAAGATGTGTGATGGGATGGAGTTTCTAGGAAGACTTCAAGGGCAGAGTAACAGCTCCAAAAGTCAGTGACTGCAGCCCTGATCCTTGCCTATAAGGCAGCCCTAATTAGCTGGGTTCTCCCAGAACAGACAACTTCAGGTGGTGGCGGGTGAAAGCACAGATGGGAAGTAAGGTAACCCTCAATTTGAGCATCCTGTCCTGGAACAGAATACTCACTCACAAGTGAGAAAATCAGACATCAGAGGGGAGGGCACTCCTTGGACTGTGGGGTACCAATGTCCTGTCATCTTCCAGTAGCCCCTTGGCTCTTCTGCCAAACCAAAGGAAGTCCAGGTGCTGCTGCCCCAGTCTGACAGTGCCACATGGCCAGCTCCTGGCTCCCAGCACCTCCACTGCTCCCTCCCCCAGTGTACTGCATTCACCTCAAGTCCTCTGCAAGCATTGTTCCCTCTGCCTGCATGCTGCTCCTCCAGGCTCACCCCAGCTTTGTCCCACCTTAGCCTTCCCTGATCACACATGCTGGAACAGAGCCTGCAGCCACAGTCGGCACACAAGACATAGTGGTAAATGCATAAACAGATTGGCAAATGAATAAAGTTTGTACCCACCCTATAGTTAATTGTCCAGATTTCCCATCAGACTCTGGGTGGGTCAGTCAGCAATGAATAGGTGCCATTTCATATAGTTGAAGCTGTACTTTGGCAGTCATGCCCATACTCAAAATCCTCCATCAGCTCCTGCCACCTAGAAATTCAACCTTCTTCCCTTGAGTTCACATGACACCTGGCTCCATCACTCACACCTTGCCAGGCCCCTCAAGCATCACAGTCTTCTGGGGTTCTTTGGGCTCCTCTTGAGCCTTGAATTCCTGAGGTCACTTCTACCTACTCTGGCCACAGGCTGCTGCTCACCCCCGGTGTGCACTGGGTGGATGGGGGACTCCTCCTACTCATCCTGATCCTGTGGCTCATTCTACAACTATGGTCAGCTTCACTGCCTTGGGCCCACTGCCCTGGGCCCACTGCCCTGCACCACAGCCCAGCACTGTTCCCCTGTGACCCATGCGCCACCCGCTCCCATTCCCAGCCTGAATGAATCCAGTCCTGGGAGACTTCCTACTCACTTTTTCCAAATTTGGGCAATTCCCTTCTAAGCTTCAGTTTCCTCATCTGCACCATTGCACATATCAGCAAAGCCAAGACATGTAAAACAATGCCAGAGCCCAGGTATGCATCCCAGGAATGGGAGCAGGAGGAGGTAGACAGGGAACAAACAAGGAAGGGCTCAGGAAAATGATATGGGAGATGCTGGGAAGGAGTGACACATCCAAAGGACAGGGCCTGGATCCATGATGGGGGCACAAAGGACCTAATGCCCAGAGCAGGAGGCTGTGTGGTTTATCTGGGGTGAGTGAGCAAGGGATGGGATGATGGGCAAGATGGGGGCAGAGGTCAGCAGCGGCCAGAGGAACAGCTGGGGCTTCATTCTGCTGGGAGGGAGCCTCCAAAGGATTTAGGCAGGGTGGCAGCAAGACCTGATTTCCATTTAAAAAGGGTCTGCTGCCTGCTAGTAGAAGAAATGTCTTCAGAATGGCCAGAGGCTGCAAGGAGATGGGATGAGAGAGCCCGGGGCAGGCTGTGAGCCCAGAGGTAACAGCAGTGTGACCTGAGGGGGAAGCAGTGAGCTGGAGCAGGTGGCTAGGTTGGGGTGGGACTTCTCAATCACCCCTACCCCACATGTGGGCAATGGCTCCAGGGTGGCTTTGGAGCAGTGGAAGCGGAAGGCTGATCCCCCAGGTTGAAGGCTGACCTGACCCACAGGGAAGCTGGGGTGGAAGTGAGCTTGTCACGGTGCTGGGCCCCAAGCTGGGCCTTCTGTGACCAGCATCTTTGAGCTGGGCCTCCTGGAGACCAGCATCTTTCTCTACCCTCTTCCCAGCAGATGTTTCTCAGAGATGGAATATGTGGTTCAACTTTCTGCTTGTGCGCACACACGCCTGCTTATCTGCACATACTATTCCGAAAACACAGGGGTTGCAAAATCAAAAGCTCCAAGGGTCAGGCACACCGTGTCATGGGATTGTGCAAGCCCAGCCAGGCAGCAGTAAGGAGTGGTGGGGACTGTGGTCTCGAAGAGGCTGCCTGGGATCCACCTACCAGATGCCAAGTTCTCAGCTCCGGCCTATTACCCACCTAGCAGGCAAGTGGGCATGTGTCAGCTCTCAACAGACCTGCTATTTTTCCAGCTAGAAATCTATAGTTTTAGATGAAACAACTCATCTTAAAATGTGCGCTTCTATTTAAAACTGCACTCTTATCGACCAGTGAGCATCTGGGCTGCTGTTGCTGGTTTGTAACTTTGTCCCTAAGAGGTTGGGGTGATGTAGCTTCAAACCAGTCTCGGCCTCCATGGGGAGGCCGAACTGCAAGTCCTTGCACCTGCAGGGTCTTGTATTGAGGGGCATTCATTGAGGGGGAGTGGTCTCCATGGGTACCTGAGGGTGTGCCAGTCTCCCAAGCCTGGCAGACCCTGTTTTGGCATATGGGTGGGCACCTACCCACTTTGAGCTCCTTCCCGAAGACCGTGCGCTCCCCCAGCGCGGAGCAGTTCCAGCGGCCGTTTCGGAACTGAAACTGACACTCGTCCAGGCCCATTTGTGATCCTTCTCCTATCACGATGATGGCGTCGGGCCGGCTCTGGCAGATCGCCCGCTGTCTGGGAGCCAGGCCTGGGATCTTGTTACAGATGATGCTCGCTCCCAGAGCTACCACTGAGGAGAAGCCCCTGGAGGGAGGCAGAGAGACAGAGGTAGAGAGACAGAGGTTGAGACCCAGAGGCAGGTGCCCGGCTGGCAGGTGCTGGAGGTGGCAGGGCCCCCACTCAGCTACTGACACTGATGATCACACAGCCCCGACATTGGAGGTGTTGGAGGAAGGGGACCACGGGACCATGGAGTGTATATATTTTGGCTTCAAGTCAGCTGTACCTTAGAACATTAGGTGACCACCAGGATTTCTACTCCAGCAGACAGTGTGGATCCATCTGCCCAAACACAGAGGAACAAGAGGCCAGCACCTATGGGGAGCTGGCCAAGTGGCCATCTGAACTGCCTTCATTTTCTGGCTGTGTGACCTCAGGCAAGATACATCACCTCTCTGTGCTTCAGATTTTTCATCCTAAATTAAAGAGGTGGATAACTGGCGCTCACCTTCCGGGGCTTCTGTGAAAATTCAATGTGAAAGAACATGGAATATGCTTAGGAGGTGCCAGGTGTCCAGTGAGTACCCAGTCAATGTACTGTGAGTACTAATGCTTGTGGATCTGAGGTGGCAGGGCAACTATCCAGTGGAATAACCTGACTGGGAGCAGGGAGTAACTGGTCCTGCATGGGGACCAGAATGGGTCCCTGGGACTTGGGACTTAACCCTCATGCCCATTTAACAGATGGACAGCCCAAGGCCTGGTAAGCAGCAGATGGGCCCCAGAGTCATAACGCAACTCTCTTACTTAACCCTGACCTCTTTTCCTCCCTCCTTTTGCCCTCCTCTCCTGGCCTTCCAGGGGGCTGGGCCTCTGCATGCCTAGGGGCCAGGGCTGGGGAGGGGGGTTAGGCATGCAGGCTGTCCCAAAGGATGGTGGGGCAGCCAGGGGAGGCTATTTTTTGCTGTTTTTCCTTTCACTCTCCTCTCCCCAATGTCTCCACCCTATTCTTAATTAAAAAGGAGCTGATGCTCCCTGCAGCCAGAGCCGATGGTCAACCTGCTTCCTGGATGCTGGGTGAGCTCCAGGCGGCAAGGTGCGGGCCAAGATCAAGATTAAGGCCGGGAAAAAGAAAAGCCACGCAGACGCGGGCAAATCAATAACACTTAAACTCATCGGCAGGCAAGCAGGCCGGCAGCAGGCAGCGCGCCCCCGCAGCCTCTCTATTGGCCGACTGGTGGCTGCCTGGCCCCTTCTGCGCACCTGCTAGTCGCCAGGGCGCCTCCACTCCCGAAATCTACGCTCCCGAAACCATAAGGAGGGGAAGTGCGCACAAGGGTGGCAGTGACAAAACACAAAGGATCTGTCACGCACACCCTCTTGCGGCCCCTAAGGCCCCTCCTTCCCCTAAGCCGCAGAGGCAGGTTCACTGCGGGGGGCCAGAGGGGCAGGTCTTGAAACTGCCAAGGTGGCCCTTGGCGCCAGCACCTCTATTCTTGCTAAAGCCCCCGCCGCCCCACCTTTCTACGCATAGCACAGAGCTCCTGAGCACAAAGGGAGGCTGGCTGTGCACGCGCGCATGATGCGCCCCAAGCCAACCTCAGAGCTCCAGCGAGAGCGCTCAGGCCACCCCAGGGGTAGGCAGGGTGCAGCCTGAGGCTGCCTGGTTCTGGGCGCGGTGACCTCAGGGTCTGCGAGTTCCTCTCCCTGGGGGTCGCGGGACTTTCCCTCTGTGTGTGTTGGTTGGGGATGGCAGGGGCTGGACCCTTAGTTTGGAAAGGGCTCTGGAGTGCAAGGGTCCCTGGACATTGTGTGGCTTCTGCTCTGAGATGCCATTTGCTTTCCCCTAGACCATCCCTGCCTGTGGACACCTGTCTCCTATCTGCGCGGCTGCCCACCTGCCGCCTGGGCACTGTCCCGTCGCTAGAAGAGGTAGTGAGTGCCCAGTTCCTAGGGCCCTGGGAACACGGCTTTCTGCGAGAGGCTGCGGTCCCAGCTCAGCGGCCTCGCTGGACCTACTGCCCCCACAGTCTGTAGGGTCCCGGGAAGAGTGGCCCTCGGTACCAGCGGATCCTTTCTAGAGTCCAGGGCTGGAGCGCCCCTTATCTCCTGGTTTCTGGGGGCGTCTTTAGGAATGGATCCCCTATCCGCGTCTGTCCGCTGCGCGCGCCCTGGACATTGCTCCCAAGGCTTCTGTGCGCCTCCCTTCCCGCGCACCTCGCACCCGGGTCGTTCCTCATCGGGCTCCGAAGTTGGTGGCCGCGGGTTGCGATTCTCCCTCCCAGCCCGACCAACTTCGCTGAGCCCCGCGTGGTGCTTACCCGATCCGGAGGTAAACCATGCCCAGGCTGAGGAAGAGGTGGCCCAGGCAGCATCGCGCCTTCCGGGTCATAGTCCCCGCTGGTGGCCGGGGCCGCGGGTCGGGAGTCGCTGATCCCGGGGGCCGGCCCCGGCGGCGCAATTCGCATAGCCCGCCCGGAGCTCGGGCGAGGTCCCGGGGCCGCTTGTCTTGCGCCGGTGCTCACCGGGCTGAGACGCGCGGGAGCCGCGGGCGTCACAGCGAGAAGGCGCGGGCGACGCCGGCGAGCAGAGCGGCGGGTGCAAGTGCGCCGGGCCCGGGGTGCGGGACGCCGCCGCCCCTCCTCCCTCCCCCACCCCCCGCTCCTCCCCCGCCGCCTCGGAGCGACCGCCCAGGCGCGCTCCCGCGGCGCTCCCTGCCGGCACCCGGGCGCGGGTGCGAGGCGGGAACCCTGCAGGGTTGAGGGCTGGGGTCCTGCTCGCCCCCCCACCCACGCGGCGAGAACTGGCAGGTTTGGGTGAGCGGGTGCGCAAGATTGTGTTGCGTGGAAAGGATCGGGCTCTGCGGAGAACTCCGCGTCCCTCCAGCGGCTGGTTCCCGGCCACTGGGAACCACGGAGCTGAGCACCGAAGGGCGCACCCGGGTCCCCCCTCGGTTTCGGGGAGCGCGCCCTCTTCTGAGGGACTGAGTCAGCGCGATGGGTGCGGGCCACATGAGCTCCTTCCGCCCCGCGGCTATTTGAGGTTGGGGTGCAGGTGGTGCGTGGCGGGACAGCTCCCTCAGGTGCGCTGCCCCAGGGTGGCCAGAGTTCGGTTGAAGCTGTGGCCGTGGAGAGCTGAGTCTGGAGCGCCAGTGCTGTCCGATGGGAACATGCTCGCAGCGACACCTTGCGACACCTGGCGAGCTCGCCTGGGGCTCGCTCAGGAGACAGGATTCTCCTAACATCCAGAGGTGCTGACGTCATCCTAGGACACATACCCCATGCAGGGAACTGGTGGATGTTGGATTCAGTTTCCAAGCTGAAGGAGCCGAGGGTCAGGGAAGTGAAAGTGTTTTCGAAAGGTCGCCGGATAGTTGTCCTCAACTGTAATGAGCTCCTTCTCTTCCCCATCCATCCTGACCTCCAGGCCAGACTAGCCTGCAAGACTGCCTTCTGTGCTACGCGCGCTCGTGCACACACACACACACACACACACACACACACGACTCGCGTGGAGCCCTTGTTGCTGTACTCATTCATATCCCACAGCCCTCTGTCCAGGCACCATGGTGGGCACCGAGGCCACAAGAAACAAGAGAGGGGGAAGTGCTTGCTCTTGGAGGGAGACAGCTCTGGCTCAAAGGAGGTAACAACCTAAGATGACAGGAGCAGGGAGAGGGTGCTGGAGAGTTTATCTTAGTACTGGGCCCGAGCTCTGAGGCAATGAGGATCTGGGGGCTGGGCAGGAGGGAATTGGCAAGTGCAAAAGCCAGGAATGGGGTGTGAGGCCGGGGCAAGCACAATGAGCTGTGCTGGAGAGAAGGAAGGCAGGGGGTGGAGGGGTGATGCGCAGACCAGGAAGGCTGTGTGGGCATCAGGAGCTGAGATCCAGTGGGAGGAAGATGGAGGAGCAGGGGGAAGAGTCACCTGGCTCGTGTCCTGCTGTCCTAGGGAGGCTCCCCCTGGGGCAGGGAGGCCCCCTGACCACAGCCTCCTGCGGGGGTGCAGGTAGACATGGGGACTGGGTGAAGGTGGGACTTGTCCAGCACAGCCACAACTTTATCCACAGCCTCCGTGGCAAGGGGCTTCTCCAAGTCCACCCCACTCCTCAGCAGGTCTGCATGCAAGGGCTTCCCCCAAGAACCAACCAGGCATCACTGCAAGGATGGCAAGTCCAGGTGAAGAGAGGCAGTGCTGCATGTCCTGTGGGCTGGAAACTTGTGCTGCAGCCCTGGCTACCGCCAAGAAGCCTGGACAGGGCCATGCTGTGAACAGCCAGGGACATGCCCAGGCTGCACTGAGCCTCCATCCACAGAGTTCATGAAGAAAGCCAGCCCAGCCCTGTCACCAGACAGGTGTGTGACGGTGCCCCAGATCCCAGCCCTAGTCATTGAGCATGCTGGCCCGGTACTCTGCCCAGATGAGCGCTGAGGACCAAGGCCCTGGTGAAACCTGAAAGGATCGGTCCAAGTCCCTGAGTCCCATCGCTATGGTGGCCTCCTCTACTCCTCCTCTGTTATCCAACGTGCAGTTAGCCCCAGCCTGGGACAATATGCTTCACGCACCATCACCACTGTGGAGCAGACTTGTTCATGTTACAAATGTTGGGGACATTCAGGACCAGGACATAGGGGTGAGTGCTGAGGACACCAGTGGATCAGGTTGAATTCTGAGGCATTCTGCAGGTGACAGCAGGAGGAGGATATAGGATTGAAGAACACAGGAGACAGGCTAGGGTCTCAAACAAGCCAGCCTCTTCCAAGATGGATTAAATGACCACACGCACACCTGGGGACAGCACTGCTTCAGTGTAGTGGCACAGGTTATCCTCTGAGAGTGCTCAGGGGGCCAGTGCTGGTCTTGGTCACCATGATTTTATGTATGGGGAGCATGAATGACAGAGGGATGAAGTGAAATCCCAGATTTCTGCAGCCACAGCAGGACTGAGTAGAGTTGGGAGGTTTGGGCTTCAGGGTCAGCTCCTGAGCTCTCAGTTTTGCTATCATCTACTGAAGAAGACAGACTGGGGCCACCATGACAGGAAAGACAGTGTTGGCACCAAGATGGCTGTGTTAGTGGCTTTTCATGCTGTGACAGGACACCTGAGATTCCTCAGTAGGGGTTTTGGTCCATGGACACTGTGGACCTGGGCCAGCCAGCACATCACAGTGGGAGTGTGTGGAGGAGGAAATCACTCCCTCGTGGCAGCTGGGACACAGAGAGACAGACAGAGACCAGCTCCCACTATCCCTGTCTAGGCCACACCCCAGTGACCTCACTCCCTCCTGCTCAGCCTGCCCTGCTGAAGGCCCGCCCTCTCCCAGGAGCACTGCAGTCTGGGACCACACCTTCAGCCTGGCCCAAGGGAACAGTTCAGGTCCCGCACAGCAGAGGGTTTGGGCTGTGGAGAG
>PVJX010008104.1:0-38642 GCA_004027295.1 Dolichotis patagonum
ATCCTTCTCCAAAGGCTATCATTCTTCAGATTACTCACTCCTGTCATCTCTGTGCTAAGACCTCTCTTCAGGGACACATAGCACCCCCTTCCTTCCCTACTCATCAATGTCTCGGACATACCCTTGGTCAGGACTGGCAGATAGATTTTACACATATGTCTTGCCACAAAACTCTCAAATATCTTCTCACCTTTGTACTTTTCCAGGATGGATAGAAGCCTTTCCTACAACCAGGGAGACTGCTGATGTAGTTACAGATCCTGTTACAGGAAATCATCCCAAGGTTTGGTCTACCTCAGAGTATTCAGTCAGATAACGGTCCAGCCTTTATTTCTCAAATCACCCAACAGGTGTCCTCAAGCTTGCACATCACCTGGCACCTACACATTCCATGCCATCCTCAATCCTCAGGGAAAGTAGAAAAGACAAATGGCCTCATAAAAACATACCTCACAAAACTTATTTTAGAATTATACCAACCTTGGCCTCAACTTTTGCCCCTAGCCTTAGCCAAGCTCAGGGCACTTCCCCGGGATCCTACATTTTTAAGTCCTTTTGTACTTATGTATGGCAGGCCATTCTTACAATCTTCCTACCCCACAGAGTCCCCCTCCTCTTGCTGACTACATCCCAATCCTCTCTTTCCTCTGACACTTGTTACGACAACATGCTGATCTTTGCCTTCCTCAACTTTCTGAAGGGACTAAGCCAGATCCTCCCATATCCCCAGGAGATCTAATTTATATCAAATGTTCTAAATCCACAGGACTACAACCAAGATGGAGTGGCCCCTACCTGGGCTTCTTGGCAACCCCAACCTCGATCAAAGTTGCTGGACTCCCATCCTGGTTTCACATCACACAAGCTAAGCGGTGCCCTCCCAACTCTGAATCTAACCATCTTGAATGGTCATCTCATCTTTTGTTGCCCACCTGTCTCCGTCTCACCAAGGCCTCACAGCTGCAACTCTCAGGCTAAGTCATGTTCTGTTATCCAATTTGGTTCCTCATTCCTTACATTTTATTAATTATCTTTTTTACAGCAGGACTCTTGTCAGTCTTTCCTAAAGACTCCCACATCATGCATAACAACTGTCTTAGTTCTCTCTACCCTCAGCTGTTTAGTCAAACGGGAGATCCCTGAGGGTCTAAGCTCATATCTGCCTTATAGTGACACAGCCATGGCCCTCCCCACCCCTTTTATTCTTTCCAGCTCAACTCCTGGACCAGAGACAAGCCCTACCTACCCACACTTTTAATTTTTACCCTTTAAGATGGGAAAATAAATACCTCTCATAACTTCATTTCTCCTAACCCCACACTTATTTTTCAGATTCTACCTCACCATGTTCCTGATAAAAGGGCACATTTAAATCAAAGGCACCTTTCTTTCTCCCTCCCCTGAGTTTTTAAATATAATAGTGGCCTTCCTCCTCACAGCACCTTGTCTCTTTGTTTTTTCCAGTCTAAGATGGGGGCATGTGTCAATGATAAAGTTGTCCTGGCCAAACCACCTGGTACCAGTTTCTACATGGGCATCAACCATTATCCCGTTGACCTTCCTAAGCCCCAATACAGCGCCCCCTTCTAGCAGGAAGCAGTAAGAGAGAGACGTCACCCTTTTCCTAACAACAAAAAGATGGGATTGAAAGAGTTGTGCCCTGGAAAGCTGCGGTGGGAGGCAGGACCAAGGGGGGGGACCAAACTGTAGTCACCTTTCCCAGTGGTGTGAAAATAGCCCCAATCAATAACTTGAGCATTACCAGTGCCCGCCCTAAGGGCCACCCCAGTCGGAGGTTATGTGTGTACCCCAACCCGCACTGCGGGTCAGAGAAAGCCAGGCTGTCTGTAGTCATGGACTTCTCTCCATGTCCTTAGAATAAAGGTCTTTTATCTCATATTCGCTGCTTTATCTCACTGAAGATCCTAACAATATGAGGCTGACTAGGAGTGTGAGTGGGTTCTGGGCACTGGAGTCTCCCTCTAAAGGTGGCTTCTAGGTTCTTTCTGTCCTGGTGGGAGAGCTGACATGAGCACAAAAGGTAGTGAGGTTTCACATTTATAAAGGGAATGAAAAGAAAAGAAGCATACTCTGCAGAGCACCCTGAGGCCAACCAAAGGCAGGCAAAGGCACTGCGCACGCTGCAGGCTGAGAGCGGACCGCGTGCTTAGCCCCGCCGCCGTTCGCCTCCCGCACCCCTCAGGCCCACGCAGCTCTAGGCCACCCCATCACAGGCCTGCGAGTTCTCGGCTCTCGCGAGAAGCAGCGAAGCGGGTGCTCTCTGGTTGGTTCCCGCTTTGGGAAGGGTTTTTCTGCGGATCTGAGTTAGTGACGGCTTGCAGCCACTTTCGGATCTCCCGCCCCAGAAGGGTTCTGGGGTCATCCTGGCTCCAGGACCTGCCTGCTTAACCCGCTCACATGCACCGCATCGCCACTGCCGGACTGGCTGGCTGCCCTCCTTTCCTTTGCGCGGCTCCGTGCCTCTTGTTGAGGGCGCCTCAAGGGCTTTTTGTACAGTGTGCCGTGTTCACCAGCGCTTCAGTTTTGCTGACTGCTGTACCGCACGGTGCTGTAGTTCCGTGTTCTGTTCTGCATCACAGTAGCCCATGTAAGTTACGTACGCCAAGAGAAGAAGAGTCATCACGCTGGGGTTTCCTTTGCCGTTCCTTTGTTCTGAGTAGTACTCTGTACGATTCCACATTAGTGACTGGTTCAACCAACGACCCGACCCGGTGGCAGGACTGGAAGCTGGTCGGGAAGGCGGCAAATGAGGAGTGTCTGCCTTGCGTGTAGCAAGGCTCCCCCGCACCCCCTGTCCCTCCTTCCCAGTGAGCTTTCAGCCACCCACCTGTCCACCACACTGCCTGCTTATTCTGCTCTTATGCCTTCCTTTTTTATTTAAAAAATTTTGTTTGCAGTGAAGTAATTCTCTGGCTTGTGATAGTGTTCTGTTTCAGAGGAACATTTGAAGGTTGGGATCATTGCAAGTTGGATTCCTTTGTAAGTCTGGTAAAGTGCATGTTATACACCTTTGGCACAAAAACACAATATAAAGCATAAAAAAGAAAAAAACCAAATGCGAGGTCGTTTGTCTCTGTGTAAGTTCACACACAGAGAGACACTTGGATGTCCCTAAATCAGAGATTTACTGCACTGGGGGTGAACCCCAGGGTCTGACTCTCACTAGGCAGCATTTTACCAGTGAGCTATATGTCAATCTTTTAAAAATTATTTTCTTTTTTTCTCTGAGGCCTCAAACTCTATCCTGCTGGCCCAGCCTCCTGAGCCACAGGGATTACAGCTGTGCACCACTGCACTCAGCCCGCCTGCCTCCATGCGTCCACCTGCCATTCTGGGGCTGGGAGGCCAGCCCAGCTCCCTCGGCTCCTGCTGGGCCTGGCAGAGGCCCCTACTTCACTCCAGCAGAGTCTTGCACTGTCCGCAGGGTCTGCCTGCTGTATGCAGGCAGGGCTGTCCCGGGGGGCCGCCTTGTCACGCTCACCCAGGTGCAGGTGCTCCTTGCGTGGGTGGAGGCCGGTGCTTCTCCTTGTTCTCCAGTCCTGGCCTTTATTGGCTCCCAGGGTTATAAATTGGCTCTCAGGGTTATAAATAGATGTTCTTGAGCTAAAAATAGCCTTGCGGGAGTCAGAGCTGCTTCCAGCTTGCAGGACTTTCAGCTGAGAACTGGAGGACGCAGAATTTGCAGACCCCTCCGGCAGTAGCCCTTTCTCTCAAGTCCTCTTCTAGTCAGAAACTCACACATAGGTGCCCCACATGCCCTGTGTACTGCACTGGCCAGCCAGTGTTACTGGTGGGTCCCCCACAGCTGCTTCGGAAGCAGAAGGTGTCTGGGAGCCCGCTGCCTGGCCAGGCATAGCTGTGAGACTGCTGACCCAGCCTGCGCCGGGCACTCACGTGCTGTGTCAGGGTCGCCAGGCCGATGTGGATGCTGCTCAGAAAAGCCAGGCCCGGATGTCCGTCCTACAGCAGGGCTGTGGCTCTGAGCACACGTGGAGGGGCTTGAGTTCTGGGACCTGCCTTGCCCGTAGCCCCCGGAGTAGCGCAGTCTGCCTGGATGATGCCGGCGAGCACTTTTGTGTTTGAGGACAGGGTTTCACTGCTCAGTCCAGACTGGTCTCGAACTTGCAGGGATCCTGCCCCAGCCTCCCAAGTGCTGGAATTACGGAGTGTACTACTACGCTGGCCACCGGTGAGCTTTTGACTCTTGTGTACATGCAAGTACAACCTACCAGACCCCATTTCTACTGGGAAAGTTGTGAGGCACTGACACCCCAAGTCTGGAGGGATGCGGCTGGGCAAGCTGAGCTTCCAGTCATCAGCTCAAAGCCATTTCCACAGTCACAGCAGGAAGGACACAGAAGGGGGCCCGACCCCCTAAGGTACCTGAGGCCCCACACCCCTGGCCCATGGCCACAAGTACCAGACTGTCTCCTGTCACCGGCCCACTTTCCCCCAGCTTGCAGGCCCCACTCCCAGGCTCCTGGCCTCAGGGTACCTTTAGAGCCCACCAGTCCCTCATCCCACCCTCACCAACCCCAGCCCAAAGAAAGGCAATGGAGGCGTGGGGAAAACATGTCTTGGGATTTATTACAACACATGGTTTCCAAATACAAAAGGAAGGAACAGGGAAGTGCGGCCCACAGGGGCAGTCGGCTACTCAGGTCCACAGGCGCAGGGCATCGTGTGTGTGTGGGGTGCCCTCCTCCGCTGGACTTTCTAGCAAATAACAGGAGGGGCCAGGTCCATTCTGGGAGAACCCTGAGGCCAGGCAGGGCTGGAGACTTGAGGGCCCTCTTGCCTGCCTACCTCAGCACGCTTGGGACATTTTCCCTGCCCTGGCTGCTAACTCTGGGATAACAGTGTCAGGAGAGTGGGGACAGAGACAGACTGAGACTTTAGGGCTCTACGTGCCCCCAGCAGGGGAGGGCAGGGGCCCAGCCAGAGGCCCCTGAGCACTGTCTCCTGGACAGCAGAGGGGTGGGCGATGTGGGTAGTACATCCTCCATACCCGGGGTCACCTCAGAAACCCAAAGCAACAGACGGGAGGCAAATTTACATAATTAATAATAATAATAATAATTAACCAATAATAATAAATACTTAAACCTCTAATCCATAGATTGCAAATACAACAATGATAGCTTATTTTCTTGGGGACAGGGCACAAGGGGAAGAAAGGAGTGGGAATGGGACTTTGCTTGAAGGAGGGATGACAGGGACACAGGGCAGGGTCGAAAGAACGAACAGAAAGACACAGTGGTGGGGGGTGGGCAGTGGACAGAAGGGCGCCACCCTGGGCCCATCCAAGAGCCAGCCCTCCCAGGCACTCCTGCCAAGCCTTTGGGCTTTCCTGAGGTGCCGGGCAATCCTCGGACTCCAGGACATGAGAGGCTGTTCCTACTCCCAAAGCCTCAGGACCCAGTGACCCAAGAGGGTATGGGGCAAGGTGGCTGAGGCTCTCTCCTACCTGCACCCCCATGCTGGCCCTCCTGGGCCAAAAATGCCCCAGAGGGTGGGGGCTGGCACATTACCCCAAAAATGTGTGGGGGAGTGCCTGGGAAAGGAAAGGAGTACACAGAGGGTTCTCTCCTGAGAGGGAGAGGGGTTCTCTCCTGGGGGAACAGGCAGACGAGGGGGTTTCTCTAGTACCTGTCACGGGGGCAGCTCTCTGAAGCCAAGGACCCCAACTCTGGAAGTCCATGTGCTTGGCAAGTGCAAGGAAGGCCTTGGGGGCGGAGCTCTGCAGAGGAGTCACCCCTTGGACCCAGATCAGGGCTCCTGTCAGATCAGTGTAGGTGCCAGACCAGTCTCCTTTCCCACAGGCTTCCCTGGAGACACTCCCAAAGGAGAAAAGAGGAGAGTGGCCACCTCTACAAGGCCTCTCTGAACCTGGCACAGGGCAGGGGGAGCACTTTGCCCATCCTTGCCCTGGGGACCCATGTCCTCTGACTCGGGAGCCAGTGCTGGTCAACACCTGCCAGAGGACAGCCCCGAGTGACAGGCAGCAAGGGCGTCCCCGTGCCACCAAGAGCTGTCCTCTGAGCTGGTGGGGCCCCTGCTCCTGTGGACAGCCTCCCCCATCTATGGCTTTGGTACAGAGCCCAAGAGAGAGGAGGCCGCTGCCAGAGCTGTGAGGAGGAGACAGGCGGGTGGGGAGGGAGGGAGGTTCTGTGGCTCAGTTTGTGGCAAAGAAATTTTTTTTTCCATTTTTCCCCTTTTTCTTATGTAAAAAGTGCACAAAAGCTGGGCAGTCTCTTTGCAACATCAGCAGTGTTTCAGGGTGAGGGGGGCGCAGGGAGGTCCCAGGCTTGGCACTGCAGCTCAGAGACAGTGACGGAAGGTGACCTCCTATTGCTTAGAGACGAGTGTTTCAGTTTAAATACCAGACAGTAAAAATAGAGCGCCCAGGGCCGCCCGCATGGTTGCCGAATCATTGTCAGCATGAACTGCTTAAATAAATAAAAAATTGAAATATTTACTTCTCGGTAAAAATCGCAGTAAAACCATTTACCTTCCTTTATATTACACATAATCTATATTTATCCTGGGCCAGTGTGAGGCAGTGGGCCAGGGACTGGCCTGCCAGGGTCAGGAGACCTCGATGACCTCCACGCTGCCTGGGAAGCTGGCCTGCTTGCTCAGGGAGGCCAGCTCCTCGCCGCGCACGCGCCCCTCAGTCATGCCTTCCTCGAACTCCATCTGGCAGCTTCGCCTTTTGAACTGGGAGTCAGGGGCTGACTCCTCGGGCCAGCCAGTGCGCACGTCCCTGGTGCTATTGCTGCTACCGCCTGCAGACCCGGGCACGCCTGCCAGGCCGAAGGCCCCCTGTGCACCTTCAGGGCTGAAGCACCAGGGCGCATCGGGTGACGGCGTCCCTGGGGAGTCGAGCGGTGGCACCCAGGCCCTGGGGCTGGCTGGCTGACCTGGGCCAGGCAGTGCGGGTGTGGACAGGGCAGAGAGGCCATGACGTGGAGTCTGGCGACCTGCATCACCGAAGTTCAGGCCAAGGCTGTGCACCCCTGGGGAGCGGGCTGGGGAGCCGGCAGGGGGCCGGTGCCGCCGGCGGGGCCTGGGGCGCGGCTCTGTGGTGGTGTCCGGGCTGTCAGCGCCCGGTGAGGGGAGGCCCAGCGTGGCCCCGGAGGGACTGTCCAGCTTGCACAGCTTGGGAACCTCGCCGGGGTCGGGTAGCCCGGGATGCTCAGGTGGCTGGTTGGGGGCGTAGGCTGACTTGATGTCCAGGGAGAAAGAGCGCTTGAGGCGGTTGGTGTCCTGCAGGCGGTCGGAGGACAGGTGCAGGCCTCGCAGGCCCTGCTGCAGGGCGCTGGTGGCCGGGGTGGTGGCCGGGACCTCCCCATATGTGCCGCAGTCCCTGGCTGCAGTGACTGCTGTGCTCCCGGTGGCAGCGCTTTCTGAGGTAGGTGGTGGCAGCCTTGGCAGTGGTACCCCTGCTGTGGGGCCTGGGAGGGAGTCGGGGGTCCCCGGGTGGGGAGTGTCGCCCTGCAGGGCAGCCAGCAGTTTCAGGCTCCGCTCATACTCCAGCAGCTGGCCCAGGAAGTTGAAATTGGGCGAGATGGACGGGCGCCGGTCCTTCACAAACCTAGGTGGGAGTGGCTGTGTAGGTAGGGGGTTGGGCAGGCAGGCCGCCTGCAGCCCCCCTGCACTCACGATCAGTCCCCAGCTGCCAGCGGGTGAGGCTGTGGGGAGGCTGGGGACGGGCACAAGTGGGGTACCTGTAGGCGTCATCTGAGGACATGCCCATGGTCTTCATGATGTAGGCGATGGCGATGGTAGCGGAGCGGGAGATGCCGGCGAGACAGTGGACGATGACTTGGCAGCTGGACAGCTTGGCTTTATCTGGGCAGGGGGGCCGAGGGGATTGGGTGAGGGCTGGGAGGGCAGGCCCCACCCTGCACCAGGCTACAGACCCCACCTCCCAGTGCCTGGGCACTCTTGCGGGTCCAGTGTACTTTGCAAGCCCTGACCCTGGGCCGTTCCTCCCCTCCCTCCCCTCACCGATGAACTCAATGGACTTGTCCAGCCAGGGCAGCAGCTTTTCACAGTAGTTGTCATTGATGGGAATGCGCATGAAGCGGCTCTCGCAGATGAAGTCCGGCTTGGGGCAGGAGTTGCTGGCATTGAGGACGTAGCTTATGCCGTTTTGGGTCATCAGATCCTGGAGGGGTGGAGGACAGCTTGGAAAGGGGTGGTGGAGGCCAGGAAGGACTGTGGAGTTTGGGGATGCACGGGAGTTGGTTCTACACCCTCGGTGTGCAAGGGGCTGGGCCCAGGAGCCCCCTCCCACCTTGGCCCAGAGCCTGCCCTGAGTGATGGGGCAGGAAGACGGCTTCCCCGGCCAGCCCCGCCTGAAGCCGGCCCAGGCTCCCAGGAATGTCACGGCTGCCTGGGCGGTGGCTTCATTCTTCCTCATCACCATTTTTAAAACACAGATTCTCTCAGATCTGGCTGAAGGGTGACATCAGCGGTTTGACACGCCAGTGCTCTGGCCTTGGACGCCACGGAAGGGGATGGACACTGGCTCCTCGGCCCAGCAGGCCAGCCCCTCCCCCATACCCTCTGTGGCAGGGCCTGATTCTTTTCTCTCTCCCTCCATCAACTTCTCCTGCCAGGCCACCATCCTGGGCCCCCTGGGCCTGTCAGCCAGAGCCCCGCTGTGCACATACCTTGTTGAGGACGTCCTTCTGAGAGCCCAGATAGAGGTGAGGCAGGATTCGGGTCAGGCCCACGCTGGGCACAGGCAGGCAGGGCTGGGAGAGGCTCATGGGTGGCAGGGCACTGGGCTTGCCCTCACAGAGGCCGGGGAAGCAGGAGGAGAAGGTGGCGAAGCCCCCTGTGGGAGAAGGCAAGGAGGTGCGTCAGGCCGGCTGGCCAGCTGGGCAGGTGAGGCCAGGGCATGGCATCTGCTGCCTGTTCCACCACGCCCAGTGGACCAGCCCAGCTGGCTGGCCAAGCACCTGCTTTCTGCTGGCAGGCACTCACACCACGTGGGGCACGTGCCGATGCCCACTGCAGCCTATGCGCGTGCCCACATTCCTCCCCCTGTAATTGGGGCTGGCCCCACCGAGGACGCTGCTGTGACGCCTGTAAGAGTGGGCAGAGATGGCAGCGGCACAGTGTGCGCCTAGTCCAGGCAGGGGCTGGTCTAGACCTATGTGGGGCTTCCTCCCCTCCCCTGCACGCCCAGCCCTGGCCCGGTTGCCACTGCCCTGTCACTCATGCAATCCCTGCCTCCCTGCACTTGGCTGAGAGCCCCAGCCTGGGCTCGGATGCCAGGCCCAGGAGGCGAGGCTCCCAGAGGGCCCTCCTGGCCTGAGGCATGACCTCACTGCAGAATGGGCACGGCCTACAGTAGCATCTGCGGTCAGGTCATGGCTCCCCTCCACCCAGCAGAAGGAAGACAACTGGCGAAGAGCCTCTGCCGCTGGCTGCAGAGACCGAGTGTGAGCCTCTGGCACGTCTGACTCAGGGACCTCGACCAAGCTGGGCTGTGGCCTCAGTTTCCTCATCTCAGGTCTACACAGCATGGCTGCGAGGCTCATCGAGGACAAGACGGGGCCACAGGCATGGGCCTGCTGTGGTGACCCAGCTCTGGCTCTTGGAAGGGTGGTGCAGGTCTCTGGATAGCACCAGTGCTGCGCATGCACACCCCCAGGTGGCAAGCTCCTGGGGGCTGGCTGCTGGCTACAGCCTCGGTCTACTTTGGCCCACAGGAGGAGGCAGCCTCCGGGACCAGGATAGGGGAGGCTGATGCCATTGCCTCTGTCTCTGGCTCAGGCCCCAGAGTGAGGAAACCCCTCCTAGCATGCACCATGTGAGCTCCCTGTGCCAGATTCTGGGGACCATGGGAGTGGGAGGGCTCTAGGCAGGGAGGTGGAGGCAATAGTCTCAGGGGAGGTCTGGTCCCTTCCCTGGGTACCTGTGGGCCAGGTGGGGAGAAGCAGGTGGCGTTGGCACCAGCCATGCCACTGCTTACAGGTGTCCCACCAGCATGCTGGCTGGCTGGCTGCTGGGCCGTGGGGAACCCTAGATGGTGCAGTTGGGGGGTCAGCTCCGGAGGGGAGGGCAGGCTGTCTCCGGACGCTACCTCCTCCTGTTCTTCTCCCGATTGTCTTGGCCCTTCTCTGAAGCTTGAGCCCTGGTCCTGGTCCCTCCCGGGGGTTGGGGGGATGAGCATGGCTGGGCGGGGTGGGTGCACAACCTTCTCCAGGACACCTAGGGAAGCCTCCCAGGCCTCAGGGAGGCCCAGGCAGCTCAGCACCCTGGTTCCAGCGTTAAGCACAAGACAGGCACCCTACTGTCCAGGACCCCCAAGGATACCTTTCTACTGGACCCTACTACCCCTGCTCTATTTCGGGGATCAGCGTGCACCACGGAAATCCTACACTTGCACACAGCACTCTACACTCTTGGCCAGGTTACCCCAAAACACAGTTCCGGTCAAGTCATGGACCTGGATGCGCTCAGGCCCACAGAAGCCGCATGCCCCACTTCTTGGCTCCTCTGAGGAGTTCAGGTATAGTCCCCACCCCACTCTGCAGATGGACCACAGCTGCCTGCCTGGGTCTAGGGTTGCAGGGCTGGGCTATGCTCAACCTACAGCAGTAGTGTGACATCTCCAGCCTGCATTCTCATAGTTCCACGCACTGTAGGGCGACGGCCAGCTGCCACTTCAAGAAGCCCCCCCACTGGACATGAGGACAGGATGGAGAGATGGCAGTGGGATGGGCAGAAGCAGAGAGGGTGCAGCAACAAGGCTGCCTCCCGTGGCAGAGCGGTCCCCTCCCTCCAGTCTCCCATCTTGCAGCCTACCCAGGAAGGGCCACCCTTCTGTCCCCAGGAGCCAGCACCCACTGTGTATGACCCTGGAGAAGCCCTCCTTCATCATGGGTGGTCCACTCTATGTGCCTTCCCACTGTTCAGGGCAGGGCCAGCTCAGAGCAGGGCTGTGCTCACCTCAGGGTGAGGGGTTGGTGGGTAAGGGCAGGGGACTGTCCTCCATGGGGGTTGGGAAAACTCCACGGGGACCATGACATTTTCCTGTCTGGGCCTTTAGAAGGGTAGAGACAAAGACTCAAACCTCTTAGGACTGAACATCAAGGACAGAGCAGGGGCTGCCCAGAGAGGGCACAACTGGGTCCCGGGTGAACGTTTGTGCAGTGCTGGGTGAGCACACCCACGCTGTTCCCATCTTTGTGCCCAGTGGGGCAGGCCTTCTAGCCCATAGATTAGAGAGAGGCTGCCTTGACCCTGTGGTCTTCCACAAGGAAGGGCCTTGGCCTCCACTCCTGGCTAGCGGGTACTGGGCCCTGGCAGGGGTCCCGCTATGCCCATGACCCGTGAACCCCCTTTCCTCCCCAGTGCTCACTCTCAGAGCAAGGAGGCCGATTACGCTCTGTGGCCTCTGCTCCACAGTTCACACCATACTTCACATCACAGATCCCAGCCAGGGAGGCCCAGGGCCATGCAGATCCCAGCGGTCATGTGTGTGCACCCCGCCCTGCAACAGCTGCTGACCACAGATGCCCACAGGCCACCCAGCCCCATCATGTCCCCAGGGCAGGGCTGCATTGCTACCTCAGGATCTGCCCTGCAGCCCAGCTAGAGCAGCCCACAGGTCCCCGGATGCCTGCTTCACAGGCGGGCTGGAGGTCACTGTGCCCATGGACAGCCGTGTCTGACGGCCAGGCTGGGACCTTCCATCTTGCCACAGCAAGGACAGCAAGGTGGCAGGGGCACAGGTTGCTCCATCAGCCACATGGTGGGATGGGACGCTGTCCTCACCCCTCCATGCTACACCTATCTTGTCCTCCCGTGGTTCAGAAGCCAGGTGGCAGGGGACATGACCCAGACTCCAGGCCCTGGGCAGGAGAGGCTGGGTGTCTAGGACAGTCAGTTCCATCTGCTGTCTCCTGGGGCGGAAGCTCCACAGATGCCCTCTCAGCCACTGCCTCTGTTTGTGAGAGTGCACAAATGGAGCATGTGTATGTGCATGAGTGTGACTACTTGAGAGTGTGAGTGTGGACGCTGGGGACAATATGTATGTGGAATGGTGTGTGTAAGTACATGCGTGTGAATGTAAATGTGTGTGCACAAATGAGTACCTGAGTGTGCACGTGCATGAGTGTGAGGAGGCATGTGAGGGTGAGTATACGTGAGTGTGAATGCATGTGAAAGAGTACGTGTGCACCAGTGTGAGTGCGTGAGCATACATACTAATGAAGGTGCATGAAGGTGAAATCAATGTGGGTTTACATAAAAGGGGATATGACTATGCACATAGCTGTGAGTGTGCGATGAGTATACAAGGTTGTGCATAAGTGTGTGAATGTGCAGGGCATGTGCGCAAGTGTGAGGGTACATATGAGGGTGAGTGTGCACAAGGTGAGGCAGACGTGTGTGAATGGGTACAGGACTGTGCACGGGTGTAAGTGTGCATGAGTGAGTCTACAGGCTGTGTGCACAGGTACCTGAGTATATGTACACGGGTGTGTTCACAACTGAGCTCACTGTGTGTCACTGTGAGTGGGTGATCCGAGTGTAAGGGGGGTTTCCTTCCCCAGTGCCCCCTCTCCAGGGTCCCTGGCAGCAGTCCTGGTCAAGATGCCTGTTGATAGGCAACCTGCATCCTTGGCCAGGGGCGTCCCTGGTGTGGGACTGGCTCAGGCTCAGCCCAAGACTCTGCCCCTCCCCGTACCCCTCATGTCCCTCTGCACTGTGAGCTGGCCTTGGGTGTTTCTCGTCTTCCTCTTCACTGTGGGGGTGGGATGGGGCCTGGTGCTGGGGTCCTGAAGTGTGAGGCCTGGGCTCTCCAGAGCCAGAGATCCTCCCGCTGCACTGCCCTCCTCAGACACCCCAGCCTGGGATGCAGGGGCAGCGGCTGGCTCACCTGTGAGGATGGCTACGCTGTCGAAGCAGCCGTCCAGCTTGTTGAGCAGGATGGACAGGAAGCTGTCTGCGGCCAGCACACTGGCGTCCCGCGTGCTCTGGTCATACACCACCACGTCCTGCGGCTCTGCAGCCTCCACCTGGGGGCCGTCGGGCAGAGCTTAGGGTGCTGCAGGCACCATCGGGCGCCCCCTGCCCTGCAGCCACCCCTGACCAGGAGGCAGGCCTTAGAGGACTGCAGGGACGGGCTTCTGTCACCTTGCCACCAAAGAGGGCAGGTGACCCGCTGTGTATCTCCTCCACCTGTACCGTGGAAGTATGCCCACAGCCTACATGTGGCTGGACAGATGAGGGAGGGCTGGGGCTTGCCGAGGCTGTCACTGCCCGTGGGTGAGGAGGGCGTCCACTGGGGAGAGCCAGGTGAGTACCAGGGTCCTGGGGCACCTGGGTTTTCTCCCACAGGGAGCACAGGGAAATTGGCCCTCAGGAGGCAGGGGCTGGGAGTTGGAGCAGCCTTGGGCCTGGGCTGTCCCTGCAGGACCACTGACCCAGCACACCCCTCCCGCACGCCTCCATCCCTGTGGAGAAACTGAGGACCAGAGCAGGATCCTTCCCTCACCCCCACGGCAGCCTGGAAGCTGGGATGCCTGCTGTCCCCTCCCCCACCCTGGGCCAGATGTCAGGGTGGCTTTTGCTCAGGCAGGTCGATGTCTCCACCCCTAAGCACACTCAGCCCTTAAGCCGGCTGAGCCGCCAGCTCTGGGCTGGATGATGTCACCAGCAGCCAATGGGAGCACACTCTAGGAGGACAGGAGTCCTGGCTGGGGGTGATTAATCATGGATTTCCCTGCTGGGGTTGGCCTGGGAGCAGGGACTCCTGAGAGTGTCCCACCTGGGTCCTCTCCTGTCTCCAGGGAGCTGGTGTCCTTCACCCATTCAGGGGTGGCGGGCAGGGGAGGTCACAGCCCAGCTGGTTCCTCCCCAGGAGCTGGGTCTGGGGGCCCTGAGGAGCAGTGGGCTGTCCCTCCCTGGAAGGACATTCCTGCGGACCACAGAGAGAATTCCGAGGGGGTTGAGGGATAACTAGGATACTGAGGGTATGGCCAGCTCAGCGTGAGGCCTGGGGTACCGACAGCAATGAGAGCAGCCAGACCCAGCCGTCCTGTCCCCTGTATTGTCCTTCTGTCCCCTGTGCCCCTCCCCCACCCCCTGCCTCTGTGCTCCATCAACCCTCCTCATGCACTTGGTGCCCAGGGCTTCCACAGGAGGAGCTGGAGGCTGAAGAGAGTGCAGGGGCCTCAGGGAGGGTCTGTCCTGCAAGACCCTGAGAAGCCCTGGTTGGGATTGGGGGCCCTGTGCCCCAGCCTGGCACTCAGCTCTGACTTCAGCGGTGGGTGGGTGCCCGGGAAGGCTGCAAGAGGGGTGGAGTGTGGGTACCTGGCTGCGTGTGGCAGGCTGGATGAGCTCGGCGATGGTCACCTTGCCCTGCTGCAGCCGCCGCTTCACCAGCTTGGAGCAGCAGATGTTGACGGAGCTGAGCACGTGCCAGCTGTTGTACTCCACGAAGGAGCGGCTGTCGATGACCAGGGGCCCCCCGGGCCCACCCCGCAGCAGGCTGGCCAGCTTCCTGGCATCCATCACCTTCCTTGGGAGCCGGTCCCCGGCCATAGTGGGGCGGTGGGCAGTAGGCAGTGACCTCGGGGTGAGGAGGGTGTGGCCTTGTGATGCTCGCAGTGCACTAGTGCATGGCGCCTGACCTGAGGGAGAGGCAGGGGTTCAGCACACCAGGGCATGGAGTGCTCACCCAAACCCTGGGACCCCTCCTCCCCTGGATGGCCACAGTCTCACAAGTAGGGTCTCTAGGAAAGCCCCTGTCCAGCACATTGAGGTGCCAGGTTACACGGAGGCAGAGGAGGACAGGTGGGCCAGGGGAAGGTGGCTCTCAGAGCCCTTAGTGGGCCATGTACATAACAGGCTCCTGCCTTGTCCCCACCCTACGACCCTGCATGATGGGGGTCCAGAGCTTGCTCCTCACTCCTCACTCCTGCCAAGTCCTCTACCCTGGCCAGCTGGCACAGTGCGCACAGCCAGTCCTGCGGCCCCATCTCTAGGGCTGACTTCCTAGGCGGATAACACAGACTCTGCAAGTGGGGGGACTTGGGGCTGCAGGCTGGGATGTTGGGGCTTGGTCTCGGGGTTCCTTCACTATGGCTGCTAGCCCATCCCATGGCTGGGGCTTTGTACGCCTGTGCTGTACAAGGGTGGGAGAGTGGCCTCTGGTGTGCACCCCACCTTGGTGGACCTCAGCAGAGCTCTGGAGGCTGAGGGCCGTATGCAGGAGGTAGAGACCTGGGCCCCTGCCATCCACCACCTGCCACCTGCCAGGCTGCAGGTCTCTCAGCCCCAGGAGGGACAGCATCATGCTGATAAGTTTGCTCTGAAAGTGGGGAAACTGAGTTACAGGAAAGAGATGGTACCAACCTGAGGTCACACAAGGAGGCTGGACAGAATCCAGGGCTCTAGTGACCCTGGCAAGACCCCCTCAACAATGGCTTTTGTCAGTGTCTTCAATTGACCATATCCCGCCCAGCTAGAGGTACACCCCGAGACCTATGGCAGAGGGGACCTCCAGTAAGTCCCCACTCCTAGCCTCGTGGGCACCATCATACACACGGCCACTGTGACACTCAGACAGCAGCTACTTCGGATCTGTGCGTCTTCCAGGTCAGTTCCCAGGCCTGGGCAGGAGTTACAGGAAGAGCAGAGTAGGCGGCACCTGCTGGCCCCCTGCAGGCACTGTGGGACAGGCCACCCACCTCCCGCCTCAGTTCGCTGGGCCCTCCCTGGCTGCTTGCCCCTGGAGCCCGTCTCTGGGGTGCTGTATCCTGGGGGACAGGTGTACCTGTGCCCTCAAAGATGCCTGTGCCCCAGCCTCTCCTCAGTCCCTCCACAGGCTAAGATAGCAGCCAAGGGCCAGCCTGCCATGCGGGTCCCCAGCCCACTGAGTGAGGACCTTTGGCCCACTAAGGAGGGTGGTTCTGGCTCTCTGAGAGGATCCCTGTTCCCCAGGGGTCCTGATTAGTCTCTGCCACATTCTCTTGGGGAGTTCCACTGAATTCCAGACTGAACCTCATACATGGGAAGGAAAGACCACAGCCACCATGCCTCCTGCACCCTGGGCAGAACCTCAAGAGCCCAGAATCCTCAAGGACCATAGTGGGGTGGTGTCTGGATGCTGAGCCCCATGGCTTGCCACCATAGACTGCCTGGGGTTGCTGGGCTACATGCCGGTGCTCACCCTTAGATAAGCACAAGGCTGAGGCAGGTGAGGAGGAGGGGGTGGGGGCTGGAGGGTGGTACTTGGTCCCCACCCCTGCTCCCTGGGTACCCTCAGAACTGAAGCTTGGCCCCATTAACTGTTGTAGTATGGTTATTTGCAGCCGAGGGGGACTCATTAGCAAGTTAGCACCTCCGTGGTCACCATGGCAACAGCAGAGGTGCCAGGCAACGGCTTGCTCCTGCAGCAGCCTTAGAATGAGCTGCTCTGCAGTGGGCTGGTCACCACTTCTGGCCCACCCCTATCCCCACAGCAGGTGCTTTGGCTGGCTGGGAGCCCCCTCCCCTACCTGCCCTCCCAGGGACCAGGACCCAGAGCTGGTGGAGTGCTAGAGGTGGCAGCAACATGAGGTCAGCCATGGACAGGTGTGTGGATAGAGCAGGCCAGGCCTGGCCAACCTCCTGTCCAGCCCTCCCACCCCTGGCCTGGTTGCTGGGGGCAAGACCTCCTCATCAGAAGCTCTGGGCCAAGGAGGGAGCAGCTCCCAAGTCTAAGGTCAGAGGGCAGCTCCCCTGGACTCATGCATGGCTAGCTGTTCTGTATGTATGGGAACACACCCCTCTGCACACGCTCTGCACACAAGACAGACACTCCCTACCCTCTCCTGCCTCACTCCTGTTTGTAGTTACCCACACGCCAAGGTGTATGCACACACCAGGACCAGAGAGCCATGATGTGCACACACACTCACAAGCATGCTGGCACCTGTGCCCCAGAGCACCTACCCCACTGGGCTCCCACACCAAGGCCTCCACCCAGCACATTCCTGTCCCTGAGCACGTGCCTGACCAGCTACAGCCCCAGGCCTAGGGCCCACCTCCCAGACAGCATTCCACCCTGTGACTCCTACTCGGGTCCATTGAGTGGAGAACTCTCTACCCTACCGTGGCTGCCGGGACTGTGAGGCCAAGCACAGGGATGGTGACCAAAGGAGGCCCTGCACATCTACACAGCCTCAGGAAATTTCTGGAGGGCCAAGGGGCTCAGACCCAGCCCTCAGTCACCAGGGCCACCTCACAGCTCAGCCTCTGCACCCCTCAGCTCCCTGGGGTGGGTGGGAAGGATGTCACTGGCCTCAAGGTCCAATGTCAAGGCCAAGTGGAGCCCGCCCACTCACAGGCCATGCTGCAGGCCAGGCCTGTTGTGGGAGGGTGTGCACGTGTCCTTGGAAGCAGGGTGGGAGGCCGCTTCAACCTCTCCTACCTGGCCCTGCCAGACAGCTGCAGAGCCTCCTGTGGTCACTGTCCCCAATTGAACACAGGGCATGCCAGGGCCTTCTTTGGTCACTGTCCCCGCACTGGACACTGGGAAGCCCAGGGTTTCCTCTGGCTACTGTCCCCAGTGCACACTGGAAGGCCCAGTGCCTCCTCTGGTCACTGCCCCCAGTTACACTCTAGACAGCCCATGGTTCTGGTGGTCAGTGCCCCGTAGGTCAGGCAGAGGTGACCTGAGTTTGGCTGTTTCTCATCCTCTATGAGCAGCACTTCAGGGCCTCCCCGACTCTAGGCCCCAGGACAGAGGAGCCTGCGCAAGAGGAATCCCTGACACTGCCGGCCTGGGAGTGCAGGGAGACTGTCACAGAGCTCAGTCCCAGGTGGCGGGGCCCAGAACCTCCCCAGAGCTGTGGCCAAGGACAACCGAAGCAGGCGGACTGTAGGATGTGCCTCCAGCTGCCCGCATAGGGTCTCTGCCAGCGCAGGTGCTGCCGGCCAGGAAAAGCGCCGCCCCTGTGCCAGTGCAGGCGGCACTGCGGCCACCGGGTCCCCTGGGCCTCACACGGCGCACCGAGGTCCTGGAGTCCGGGGACCCCTTCCCCCAGCCGCATGGAGCCCCCTTGTCCTGCAGCCCCCCGCAACCCCTCCTCCTGCACCCTCTCCTCCTGCAGCCCCGCCTGCGCTTCGCCCAGGCTCCGCGCCCCTCTGCGGCAAGGCCACCGCGCTTGGCACCGCGTCCCCGCGTCCCTGCCTCGACCCGCAGCGGCTTGGGCCCGGGCGGGGACGGAAGCGGATGAAGCCCCCCCTCACCTGGCTGCCGCTTGCCGCGGGCGCGCACCCGGGACCCGTGCCGCACTCAGGGCACCCGCGCCGCCGCGTCGCCCATGGGCCCGCCGGGGGCCCGCGAAGCCGGGGACGGGGCCGGGGGGGCGCGCGGGTCGCGTCGCCGTCGCCGCCGCCGCCGTCGCCGCCGCGGGGAGCGCTCGCTCGGGCCGGGGCGCGCGCACGGCGGGCGGGCACGCGCACTCGCGGCGCGCATCCCAGCCCGCGGCTCTGCGGGCGCGGCCGGCGTGCGGCTCGGCTCGGCTCGGCGGGCGCCGGTCGGGTCCGGCGGGCGGGGTCGCGGAGCCGGGGCAGCCGGGGGACCGGGAGTGACAGCCCGGGGCGGAGGGCGGGGCGCAGGGGATGAGGTAACCCGGGCGAAAAAGCCCCTGACGTCACCCGCAGCCAATCAGCGTCCGTGCCCCGGGGCGGGTGACGTCAGCGGGAGCAGGAGAAAGGCGGCTGTCGGAGGGCGGAGCCACGCAGGCGGACACAATCTCTTAAAGGGCCCGCGCGGTGTCGGGATCCGCTCGGACCCATCTGGGAGGACTTCGCAGCCCCGAACTCCGTGTGGTTTGGGGTCCGCGCCACTAGCCCCGCTTAGACCTGCGGGCGGGTCCCGAGTCCCTAGCTGTCCCGCGGTGCCGCCCTGCTCGCAGGTCGAGCTGGAGCCGGTGTCCCCTCCCATCTCCGTCCGCGCAGCGGCGCCCCCCCCCACCCCGCCAACCCCAGGACTGGGTGTCCGAGGTGGAGAGAACCTCGCCGCTGGGGCCAGACTGCCCGGGTTCCCCACAGGGACGGCCGCATCCATCCGCCCGCAAATCTGCCGGGGGAGCCCGAGCGCTATTGCGCGAGGGAGGAGATGCGTCCCAGGCGACAGGATAGCCCTGTCCACTCTCCGTGACCTTTAGCAGGGGGCCTCCAGTCCCAATGGCGTCTCGGGCGCCCCCAGCCACCAGGACATCCCCCCCTACCCCGCACATCCCTCATGCGCCGGGCGTCCCACCTTCCGGGCCCAAAGTGAGAAGCTTCCTTGCCTAGGTCTCCACGCCCACCCTGACCTCCCCAAGGAGAGGCCTGGGATCTGGCACTCACCCCACTCCGGGGGGTTTCACCCCACCCCGGGGGACAAAGCCTGGCAGGCGCTCTGAGAGGGGCCAGGCCCACAGGAGTGGGTGGGAGGGAGGAGGGGCCTGCAGGCCTGGACTGCGCAGGGTGCTGGCTCGGGAGGGGTCAGGTGGAGAGTGGGCCCTTGGGTGTCTGGGACGCGGTCTGGATTGGCTCAGGGGCAGCAGTCTCTTTTATCTGTACCCTGAGTGCCCACCGAGGACACGCATCCCAGATAAAGGACAAGCCCTCCCTCCGCCTCCAGTCTTTGACAGTCAGTTTTTGGGGTGCGTGGAGAGACATTCCACGTAACCAGAGGTGCCCCAGGTGGGCAGCCGCGTGGACAGCAGGGTGGTCCCTCTCACTGTGGGCCCTAGCCAAGAGTCTCTAGACTCCCCTGGGCTTGGGCGGGGGACCCTCCTGGGCCAGGGGGCGCTCAGGGTCGGGGTTCCATTGAGAATGGGAGGGGTGGCTGGCCGCATTGGGGTTCAGGAGTGGGCAGAGCGCAGAGTGTGTTCCTGGCTCAGAGCTGGCACAAGCTCGGAGGGGTTCCCTGGAAGGAAGCCCTGGACCACAGGGCCACCTGTAGCTGGTACTGGAGTCAGGTTTTCCCTCTGTCTCTGCTCCACGCTGAGTGGAGGAGCAGGCGCCCAGTTCAGCCCAGCCAGGTCAGCTGGGCCCTGAGTGTCTGCGAAGTGGGCGGGAGGGGCTGAGGCTGCAGGAGGGAGAGGCCCTGCCTGGCTGGGAGTGAGGGGCGTCGCCTGGGGAAGGGGGCGCCTTGGTTCTTCCTCTTGCGGGTTTGAGCCCCTGGGTGCGGTCATTCCTCCTGCTTTCTCTTGGACTCTGCACCAGCAGGAGGGCGGTCCTCCGTCTCTGGGCAGCCTAGGGTCTCTCCCACCCAGCATCCAGCATCCAGAAGAGCCCATTATTCCTGGGCCCAGGTGGCCATCGTGGCCGCGTCCCCTTCACGCGCAGGTGTGGGCATCCAGTGCAGTGGCCAAGCGCGCGCAGGGCCGCTGTCCCTTCAGGGCGTGGACGGTCCGCGCGCGCCCTCTGGTGTCCGCAGGCTGCCGCTGCGGGAGGCCGGGTTCATCGCTGTAGCTGAGGCACGAGGTAGCTGCCAGGCGGGCCCATCCATCTGGCCAGATGCCCGCTGCAGGTTCGAACAGACGGCTTCCCCTTGCTTCTGTGTTGACAGTTACTGCTCTTGCTTTACTCTCATTGTCCAGGACGGGACCTGGGGCCGTGTGCAGGCTGGGCAGGCCCTCTACTCCAAAATGCGTCCAGCCCTGTGAGTTTTATAGTGGTCGGAATAACTCGCCTTGACACTTGTCATACTACTCACGCGTAAGTGGCAGTTCAGTGGCGCCACACACTCTCGAATTTTGGGGGAGCCTCACTACCTCCACCTCCTTGTTCTTTGGCACTGAACCACTGTGCCCATTGTGTGCTGACATTGCCCTTCCGTGCCGGCCCTGGGCACCCATCGTTCAGGTATACACTGGGGGACCACGCCTCGGAGGCTGTGGCCTCTTCCGGCAGCCACTGTCCTGCCAATAGCCATGCCGGAGCCCAGGGAAGTGGAAGCTTGTCCTGTGCACCTGACTCCCTCCGCGCTGGGGATGTGTCGGAGACTCCCGTGTTGCTGCTTTTCCACAACCTGGCTATGAACGATACGGTGATATTTGAACCAGTCCTGTCTTCCTTTTTCTTTTCTTTTTTTTGGGGGGGGGAAGGATTGAACTCAGGGAGTATGGTGTCTGTATTTTTATTTTTGAGACAGAATGTGGTTAAGATGCTGCTATGGTTCAGATCTACAATGTGCCTGCAGCGTCTCAGGTGTTCAGAGGCAGGGTTCGGCACGGCTCCATGGCACCATTGGGCGCTGATGGAAATGTAGAAGTTGGGATCTAGTTGAGCCCAGGGGCTCTGGAGTGTGACTGGGGACCACGTTTGGCCCTTGGCTACCTCGTCTCTGCCTCTTCCCTTCTTCTTCTTTTTCCTGGCTGATCCTGGGAGGAGCTGTCCTCTTTTCCTACATTGGTTCGGCCCTGGTTTTCCCCACAGCCAGCTAACTATGGACTGAGCCCTCTGCAGGTGTGAGCCAAAATCAATCTTTCTTTTCCCCAAGTGGTTTTTCTCAGGTATTCTGTCACTGACGAAAATGTGATGAATGCCCTTGCCAGGCTGGCTTCACATATGTGGTCCTCTTGTCTCAGCCTCATAAGTGAGTAGCTGGGATTGCAGGTGTGTACCACCATGCATTCAAATCCGTTTTATTTCAAGGAGAAAAGAAGAAAAAAATTAAAACTAAATTTCAAAAAATGTCAACCATGAGGCAACAATGGTTCATATATTGCACATTGTCAACTGCAAATCATTCACCCAGAGCGCAAGAAATCTGCATTCAGTTGTCCAAACAATACCAGCACAAATCTTTCATTTTAGTGAACTCTGAGGAATCAGTAGTATAACTATCCTAATTAGTTTTTATATACATATACATACGCATATACATATGTTGTTTCTTTCAGCTTCTTACACTAGTGAGACAATGATATTTATACATGCATGTCTTATTTATTTCACTTATGAGTATGGTCTCAAGTTGCATCCATTTACCTACAAAATTCTCTAGTTTATGCTTCTTTTGGATGGAGTAGTACTCCATTGTATAAAAACATCACATCTTTTTTACTCATTCCTCAGTGGATGGGCATTTAGGTTGTTTCCAAGATCTAGCTATTACAAATTGTGCTGCTATAAACATGAGTGCACATTCTCTGTGGTATGATGTTTTTGGGAAAATACCCAGAATGGGAATAGCTAGGTAGAATGGGACCTCTACTCCTAGTTTTTTGAGGAATCTCTATACTGATTTCCACAGTGGTTACACCAGTCTGCATTCCCATCAACAGTGGAGAAGGGTTATTTTTTCCCCACAGCCCCTCCAGCATTTGGTATTGCCTAATTTCTTGGTAGTAACCATTCTTTCTGGGGCCAGGTGGAATCTGTGTTGTTTTAATTTGAACAACCTCTTGAATGACCAGTGAGGTTGAACATTTTATCCACATATTTATATGCTATTTGTACTTATTCATCTGAGAAGTGTGTATGCATCTCAGATGTCCACTTTTGGATTGGGTCTTTGAATCTGGGAGGACTGATTTTCTTAAGTTCTTTATATGTTCTTGATAGTAATCCTTTGTCTGAGTAACAGCTGGAAAACATTTTCTCCCATGTTGTGGGTTGTCTCTTTACTCTGTTGCTGGTTTCTCTTGCTGTGCAAAAACTTTTTCAATAGAGTGAGATCCCAGTTGTTGATTCTTGGTGATAAGTCCTGTGCAATCTGTGTTTCGTTCACAAAATCTTTGCCTATACATGTTTTCACGAGTTTTATCTATTCTATCTTCCAACAGATTTAATGTTTCTGTTTTAATATTGAGATCTTTGATCCATTCTAATTTTAGCTTAGTACATGGTGAAAGATAATGGGCCCAGTTTTAATCTTTGGCATGCAGAGAGCCAATTTTCCCAAATTATTATTTTTATTATTATTTTGGTACTGGGGATTGAACTCACAACCTCACGCTGGCCAGGCAGGTGCTTATGCCACTGAGCTAAATCCCCGGCCCTTATAATTTTTTTTTTGGAGTTTTCCCAAATTATTAAAGAGGCTGTCTTTCTTCCAGTGAATGTGTTTGGTACCTTTGGCAAAGATAAAGTAGCTTAGTGTGTCTGGAGTTGTTTTTGCATCTTATAATCTGTTCCATTGATCTTTGGGCCTGTACCACACTATTTTTTTTTAACACAATAGCTTTATACTATAATTTCAAATCAGGAACCGTGATGCCCCCTGTCCTATCTTTGTTGCCCAAGATTGCCTTTGCTATTCTAGGTCTTTTCTGGTTCCAGATGAATTTTAGGATTGTTTTCTCTAATTCTGTGGGATATGCTTTTGGAATTCTGATTTGGACTTCATTGAATCTGTATAACAGTTTTGGAAGTATGGCCATTTTCACTATATTGTTTCTTCCTACTCAAGAGAATGGGATATCTCTCCATTTTTAAATATCCTCTTTGATCTCCTTTTTCAGCATACTGTAGTTTTCAATGTAGAGCTCTTTTACACCCTTTGTTAGATTGATTCTTAGGTAGTTTTTTGGATGCTGTTGTAAAAGTTATTGTTTCCCTGATTTCTCTCTTGGTGAGTTTGTATTCATGTACAGGAAGGCTATTGATTTTTCAAAGTTGGCTTTGTATCCAGTTACATTACTGAACTTGCTTATTAAATCTAGAAGTCTTTTGGTGGAGTTTTTTGTATCTTCTATATAGAGTATCCTGTCATCCACAAATAACAATAGTTGAGCTTCTTCCTTTCCTATCTTTATTCCTTTTATTTCTTTCACTTATCTAATTGCTCCAGCTAAAGTTTCCAAGACTATATTGAGTTAGAGTGGAGACAGTAGACATCCTTGTCCTGTTCCTGATTTTAGAGGGAAAGTTTTCAATTTTTGTCCATTTATTATGATATTATGGTTTTTTATAGATGGCCTTTATCAGATTGAGATAAAGACAATCTATCCCAATTTTCTGTAGGTTTTTTTTTTTATCACGAATGGGTGCTGGACTTTGTCAAAAGCCTTTTCTACATCTATTGCTATGATCATATGCTTTTTGTCCTTGGTTCTGTTAATATGGCATATTACATTTATGGATTTATGTATGTCGAACAGTTCCTGCATCCCTGGGATGAATTTCACTTGATTACGGTGTATAATCTTCTTGACGATTTGCTGTAGATTGTTTGCCAGTATCTTATTGAGGAATTTTGCATCAATATTCATTAGATAAATTGGTTTGTAATTCTCTTTCTTAGTTGAGTGCTTGTATGGTTTTGGCATGATGGTAATGCTTGCTTCTAGGAATGAATTTGGAAGTATTTCTTCCCTTTCAATTTCATTAAAGAATTTGAGAAGTAGTGGTGTTAGGTCTTCTCTAAATTTCTTGCAGAATTCAGCAGTGAATTAGTCAGGGCCTGGGCTTTTTTTTGTTGATAGGTTTTTAATTGCATCTTAAATTTCACTGATTGATATTGGGTTATATAGGATTTTTATATCTTCTATATTCAGCTTTGGTAATTTATATGTATTTAGGAATCTGTCCATTTCCTCTCTATTTTCTATTTTATTAGAATAAACGTTTTCAAAATACATATAGATGATCTGAATTTCTGCAGGGTCTGTTGTGATTTTATCCTTTTTATTCTTAATTGCATGGATTTGAGTCTTTTCTCTCCTTTTTTTGATAAGGTTGGTTAAGGGTTTGTCAATGTAATCTAATCTTTCAAAGAACCAACTCTTCAATTCATTGATTTTTTTGTATTGTTTTACTAATCTCCAGTGTGTTAATTTCCGCTTTGATCTTCATAATTTCTTCCCTCATATGAACTTTTGGCTTAGCCTGCGGTTCTCTTTTTAGAAGTTTGAGGTTTATCATTAAGTTGTTTATATGTGCTTGCTATGTTTTCCTGATATGGTAATTTGCTGCTATAAATTTTCCTCTTAAGACTGTTTTCATTGTGTCCCACGAGTTCCAATATGTTGTAGTGCTGTTATCATTCCACTGCAAAAACTGTCTAATTGCTTCTTTAATTTCATCCATGTTCCATTGGTTGTTCAGAAGGGTGCTATTTAATTTCAATGTCTTCACGAAGTTCTTGTAGTTTCTTTATTTTTATTTTTATCAGTACCGGGGTTTGAACTCATGACCATGCACTTGTAAGGCAGGCACTTATGTTGCTGAGCTAAATTCCCAGCCCTCTTGTGGTTTCTTTTGGTATGGGTTTCCAATTTCATTGCACTGTGGTCTAATAGTATGCATGGGACAATTTCTATTCCTTTGCATTTACTCAAGCATCTTCTATGAGCCAGTATATGGTCTATTTTGGAGAAAGTCCTGTGTGCAGCTGAGAAGAATGTGTATTCTGATGTTGTGGGGTGGAACACTCTATAAGCATCTAGTAAGTCCATTTGTTCAAAGATTTGATTTAGTTCTAAAATTTCATTATTTTTTTTTTTTTTTTTTTGTCTAGGTGGTCTGTCTTTTTGTGAGTGAGGTACTGAGGTTTCCTAATACAATTGTATTAGGGCTTATTTGATTTTTCATGTCTGCTAGTAATTGTTTTATATAGTTGGGTGCACTGGTATTTTTTACATCTATATTTATGATTGTTATCTCTTCCTCTTGGTTGTTCCCTTTATGAGGATGTAGTGACCTTCTTTATCTCTCTTAATCAGTCTTGGCTTGATACTCACTTTGTATGCAAATAGAATAGCTACCGTTGCTCTTTTCTGGGCTCCTGTCACATGGAATATTCTTTTCCATCCTTTGATTTTCAGTCTATGAATTTCTTTTTCAATTAAATGTGTTTCTTGTATGCAGCATATTGTTGGATCTTGCTTCTGGATCCATTCTGCCAAGTCTGTGTCTTTTGATTGGTGAATTGAGACCATTAACATTGATGGTTATAACTGATATGTATTGACTAATCCTTGTCATGCTATTTTCCTGTTATTGGCTCTCCTGCTTTTCCCACCTGCTCCCTTTAGTTTTTTGCCTTCCCTGGTGGATTCCTTATGTTGTGGTTCATAGAGCTGTAGTTCTTATTATCTCTTTCTAGAATGTCATTCAGAACATTTTGGACTTCTGGTTTTGTGGTCATAAATTTTCTCAGATGTTCTTTCTCATGGAGGTGTCTTATTTCTCCATCAATTTTGAAAGATGGCTATGGGGAGTATAACAATCTGGGTTGAAAGTTATTTTCCTTTGGAACTTGAAGTACTTCACTCCAAGTTCTTGTTGACTTGAGAGTTTGTACTGAGAAGTCAGCTATAATTCTGATGAGTTTTCCTTTACAAATGATTGGTTTCTTTTCTCTAACAGTCTTTAGGATTCTATTCTTGTGCTGAATTTCTGGAATCTTGAATATGATATACCCAACTATAGATTTTTTTGATCATTGCTAATTAAAGCTCTATATTCCTCATTTATCTGTGTGTCAAATACTTTTTCTCTACCAAGAAAGTTTTCTGTTGTGATGTCTGTGAACATTTTATAATGTCATTTGTGGTATCTCCTGCTTTTTCATTGACTCCAATCATTCTTAAGATATTCTTCTTTGTCTCATCTAGCAGCTTCTGGGTTGATTTCTCATGGTCTCTTGCTATTTTTTGAGAAATCTTTTTTACCTGATCACTAACTGCAAGCCTATCTTTAATATCTGAGATCCTGTACTCTCACTGGCATAATCTTCTTTGAATACTTCCAATGGAATTTTTATTCTCTGGGATGTTTGCTTGAATCTGCTTTATGGATTCCACTTCTTTCCTATGCTGATCTTCCATAATTTTCTTAAGCTTATCCATTTTTTGTCTGTGTCTTCTCTAATGTCACTAAGCATGGTGTATATTTTGGTAATCTCTGAAAGATTATTTCTGATTTCATTTTTCCAGAGCCTCATTCAGTTGCTTTGTTGTTACCACTTCAGAGAGACCGGGGGGGGTTGTATTTTCCCACCTCACTGCCCCCTGGGTTTGCCTTTGGTGAACTGGGTGTCTGGGTTGCATCTTGTTTAAGTGTCTTTGCTTTTCTTTTCTTTTCTTTCTTTCTTTCTTTCTTTCTTTTTTTTTTTTTTTAGTTTACTTCATGGGGTGATGCTTGTAAGTTGCCTATAGTGGGTTGCTTTATTGCTAGTGTTTAGGACCCTTAGATAATGAGTATATCTCTGAGGTATCTTCCAGATGTAGCTGGTTTTTGGATTTTGAGTCTGTTGGAAGATCTTACCTGTTCAGTTTGTTGGAGATAAGAAGTTGTTGCTTGTTGGGCCCAGGCCCCAGTTCTTTGGCCCTGTGTCATAGTATTTTCTGTGATCCTTAGTCAATCTCAGTCATGGACTACCAGGACCAACAGCTGTTTGGAATAATTATGCCAGTTTTGGCTATAGTGGTACCAATAGCATCAAATACAGTCTAGAAAATGACAAACCCTTAATTTGCAACTTTTAACCATATGAACTAAATTTATGATTATATAACAGAATGTAAAACAAACCAGATAATTATATGTAATATATAAGTCCTTAGTGTGTCAATTTTGCCCTTGGGGGTTAAAATTTAAAATGGGTTAATGAGAAAATAGAGAAGTGGAAGAAGAGAAAGAGATTAGAAATAAGGTTGGAGGACAAAGGGGGATAATGCTAACTTGGAGAAACTGGTGCAGAAGACTGAAGAAAAAGAGATATAGAAGAGATAAAAGGAACAGAACAGAACCACACCCACAGAGAGGTTAGGAACCACTTTCACACTCATATATAAACAATGAAGGAGAAAGAGAAAAGAAAAACAAAACAAAGCAAAAAATAAAACCAAAAAACAAACAAAAAATGAAAAAGGTAAAAGCAAACAGTCCACTTCCAGGGTTCTCTGGTTTCACTAGTAGACAGCCTGTGAAGACAGTCTCGAGTTGTGCCACTCTATCCCAGCAAGCCAGAAGTGGCTTTCTGGTGGGGTGGTGGATAATCCCAGCAGGCAGCCTTGAGACCAGACTCATGGGGCTCGCCGCAGTCCAAGCAGTTTCCGTGGGTCTATGCCCAGGTGGGAGCTGCTAGATGCAGCTGGCAGCAGTTCTGGGTGCTGAGCTCAGCCGGCCTGTCTCCACAATTGGTCCCAGCCAATCACTCTCTCTCGTGGGAGGACTGAGTCCTCTGCACTCACCGTCAGTCCATGTCTGCTGTTCCCTTCCACTGCCATGTCTCTGCAGAGGCCTCCAGGGTCACCAGCTGTCACTGTCACTGTGACCATGTGTCCCCAGGTTCAAATAGCTCTTCTCATGCAGTGAGTCCCATCTCAGGAAGAAGGTGCCACTGGCTACTGCATTCTTCTTTGCTGAAGTTTTTCTTTTCACTCTCACTGTGGGCTTCATTTTGCACTTCAGATTCTTCCTGGATCCAGGGGACCCACTTCCTTCCTTCTTGTCTTCTTCATGAGGCTCCCAACTTTATATTTTTAAATATTAGGTTATTTTTTATATTTTGCTAAATATAAAAACTAAAATACAAATATAAAAACTAAAAACAGCACAGTGTGGGGGGATCCTTTTATATGCTGTTGAGACACATTTCACATTGTGATTTCCCAGTTTTTAAATTATGATGCATTTCAACTTGCAAACATGCACAGAAAACAACCAATCACCAGCTGCTATACCCAGTGATGGAGCCACATTCCAGGGCTTCAGGGTGGAAACTCACTTCAGGGTGGAAACTCAGCAGTGAGGATGCAGGGGAGCTCTTGAAAAACCTTTAATAACTACAGGACAATAATCATAAAATTTATATGAGTGTGATACTGTAAAAGAAGATTATGCCTGATTAGCTAGATTGAACCATATAGTAATAAAAAGACTAATTCTTCTTCAATGGATTTGATGTACTTATACACAAGCACTGTTTTTATCCTTGAAACTGTCTTAGTTACTTTTTTTGTTGCTGAAATAAAATACCTGATGCCCAAAATTAAAGGGAAGAAAGATTTATTTAGCTCACTGTTTGTAAAGGTTTCAGTCCCAGCTGCATGAGGTTTTGAGGGACATCCAGACAGAACCATAACAAAAACATTTCTAGAATGACATGAAAAGGCCCCTGCCTGAAAAATATTATGACACCTGAAAAACTTCACAAAACTTTATTTTAAAAAAATTTTTGGTGGTACTGAGGATTGAACTCAGGGCCTTGTGCACGCTAGGCAAGGACTCCACCACTGAGCTATATTCCTCACCCTTAAAGCTTTATTAACTTGGACAACACAGTGCATTCTTGAACACAAGACCCTTGGTCCCTGGCACTGGGGGACAGATCCAAGTAGATGTACTTCTGTTTGCTGGGGAATCCCACAGCACAGGGTGGGCAGTGCAGTTGCCTGAGGGAGGCTGAGACAGAGGTTTCCATAAAGGAGAGACAGATGACAGCTTCTGTCTCACAACACATGGACTCCACTTTCGAGAGGAGTCTGTCCCCAGTGCAAAGGGTGAACTCTGTAGGGTTCAGAAGGCAAGGTGGATGGTGACACGTGGCACTGGAAGGGGAGGCCCATCAGGGAGCCCTCTGAGCACCTACGGGGAAGAACATGGGTGGATTTGAATACTTTACCCAAAGGCTGCCTTTCACCTGCTGTGATAAATACATGGAAAAAGCAGTTAGTGTAGCTGCTTATTGGCCCACATGGAAGCAAGAAAATCCTCATTCAACACAGCGAGAAAAGCTCAGTGACGTATGACGGGACGGCAGCCAGGACGGCTCTGCTCAGACAAGGGACGGGAGCCAGACCCACGCTGTCCCAAACACACAGGGGAGTTCAAGGCACCAAATGCTGCAGTGTGAAGGCCGGGCTTGCAGATGCTGGGAGCCTTGTGTTTGTGACCTCCCCGGGGACACAGGCAGAGTCCTTAGGGAGCCCTGCCGCACCAGCTGGGCCACTTCAGCACTCGTGCTGACCCTCAGGTGGAGTGACCAGAGGGACCAGGAGAGGGGTCCAGGTCCTCCCCCATGGCCCTCTGGAAAACCTCCCTTAAGTGTGGCCGGCGCCTCTGCCTCCCCATTCTCCCTGCCAAGTAATAAACCGAGGGGTTGGTGCTGCTGTTCACACAGGAGAACAGTGACAAAAGTTCCTCATCATATGGGAGATCATATTTATCATGCAGAAATGGTCATAGCACAGGGAGGGCCAAACATGAAATGGACACAGCTGTGAGGGCCACGGCAATGTACAACTTGCGGGGTGGACGCACCTGGGAGCTGCATAATCATAATGCACAGTAGTGCATTGCAGACAAAACTGATAATAAACAGACCTAGCCCTGTAATATATGGGGCACAAAATTTCTTGTTTTGGATCTGATCTGCAGAACATTATATCCAGCACAGTTAGGGAAATGGCCCAGACCTAGGTCAGAACACACATGATGGAGGAAGAGTACTTTGGAGAGTGCAGTCGGTACCAGATGGGGAAGAAGACGGACAGGCAGTGGCCCAGGCTGATGGCGACCACCAGACAGAGCCTCTACGAACAGGTTCAGGTATGGAAACCAGATGCCATGAAAAATTTTCACAGCTGTTACGTGAAACCCACTGCCAGACAGGTACAATCCGCCAAGACAAGTGAAAAAGTAGCAGTCCCATTTGATAGAGCAGACCAGGAGGCAGAGGAGGAGCCCAGGGAGCTGATGGTGCCAAGAGGGCAGATGAGCTCCAGGGCCCAGATGTGTGCAGCCTCGCTAGTGTGATAATAGGGGTCCTCACCTGTCCCATGTCAGGGACTTTGAGTAGAGGTCAAATAGCCCATGTGGGGTCCCCTTGGCCAGGGGACGTCCACTCAGCAAGGACCCTGTGGAAAGAATCATTTCACCAGCTCAGCTGTGATGAGCTGAGCACAGCATCTCCATGGCCTCTTCATTCGTCCATCGGGCCAGCGTCCCCCAGCACATATGAGCCCTGTCCTGACCCGGACAGGGCTCAAACTGGTGATGCTCCTGCCTCAGCCTTTGGAGTGCTGGGATTGCAGGAGTGTGTTCAGCTGAAGCCAGGGACTGCATCTCCAGAACTCCCCTAGACCTGAGCAGAGGAACTGCACTTCCCATATGCGGTGTGTGTGGTGATGAACTGAAACTTTGTTTTCACAACAGGGGACTGAACCCTGAGCCTTCACACAGAGCTGCATCCTCAGCCCTTTTGTTTTCATTTGAGACAGCCTCACTAAGTCAGCAGGTTCCCAGGCTTGCCTCGAAATTGCAGCCCTGTTCTCTTGGCCTCGTGGAGTGCAGGGACTGTGGCATGGGCCGCAGACCTGAAACTGTTGGGCTCAGAAATGCAGAGAAGCTGTTCCACTGAACTACCCTGGAGAAGTCATTGCCTGGGGTTCAAGCAGAAAACAGGACCCTTAGGTGCTCAAGACAGCACCCTCTAGAAGGCAGTGGTGAGGTAACCAGGGTGTTTCCAGGCAGGCTCCAAGCCCAGGGCCTGGGGAGCTGCCGCAGAGGGACTGTACCTCCCAGACTTGTTGCTCTGGCTGGCGGTGAGGTGATTACAGGTGAAGGAACAGGACTGGGAATTAAGTGACAAGGACTAGTCAGGGTGATGGCGTGTAGACAGGAGATGGACACTGGGTGCTTCCTGCTGGCCAGCGTGAACTGTGGGTGGCTGGCCCCTTTGCCTTTTGGTGTCTCTGAGGACATGGGGTCTTCTAGACCAGTGTCTCTGCAGCAAACCCTTTAGGGCTCGTGGCGAGCTGGGATGAAGCAGGGGCACAAGTCTGTGTGGGGCTGACGGGTGCAGTGGGCACAGGGAGCATGGGGGGAGTCGGGCTGGGCACGGGGCTGGCAGGGCTCAGGGAGACCCTGCTCTTAGGCTCCTGTGAGACTGGTGTGCCACTGAGGCTGTGGCTGTCTCTTCAGGTCTGCGACTGTAATGTAATTGTAATTCTTCTCCCAATATCAAATTCCTGCTTGGGCCCTAGGCTCTGTTTTGCACCCCCACCCCAGGGCCCAGGGCTGAGCTAATGCTGTTGTCCTAGTCGTATGCAGAGGTCTCCCTGACCTGGCTTTGTTCAGTCCTAGGATCAGAGAGGTAGCAGAAGTTCATCCTCCTGTTCTGCACGCTTCTCTACTTCCTGTCTTAGAGCCTCAGTTGTCCCTGGATTAGGAAGTGCCCTGTGAGGAAATCTGGCTGGGAGTTTCACCTGTCCAGCTTGTCACTTTGGCTTGAAGGGACCATTGCCTTGGTTTCTTATCCTGAGTCTACAGATGTCCCCAGAGGTCTTCAGCTGTCATCATGAGGCCACCTGTGAGTGGCCCTGCCAACCTCAGTTTCAGCTCCTTGGTTCCCTGAGCTCCCAGCCCTCTCTGACGATCGTCTTCATAGATACCACAGAACCACTTGGCTTGTCTAAGGGGCACCAGCAGCCTCACCTGCTCCTGCCCGGTGCCTTCTGTCTGAGAATGACTAACTCGGAGAGCCCATAAGCTTGTGTGAGCAGTGTGTTGGCTCAGTTATGCATGGAGAATCCTTTGTGGGGAGAACCATTTGCCATATTTACTTGAGCTTTTGTTAGAACGATTCCCTGGTGTTGTGGTTTAGATCTGAAATGTCTCCCTAAAGTCTCATTTTGAGGCAGGGCCTGCTCAGAATGCACTGGATGCTGGGGGTGTAACCGGAAGGTGAATGCTAACATGATTCTGGATGGTAGAGGGCAAGCCTGGGACATTTCTTTTGGGAACAATGATTCCATTGGCTGTCTGACTAGAGGACATGTATGTTATACTCTGGAAATCTGCCTATGTCCTGAGATTTTGCAGGAGACTGAAATTAAAGGCAGTGGACTAATTAATCTGACAGACGAAATTTCTAGGCAGCTCAATGTTTAGCTGTTGCATGAGCACTGCTGAATGCTTTTAGTCTGATCTATGGATGGAAATCAGGAGCAAAGCATGATTTGAAAATATTTCAGAGGTCGCACTTGAAAGACTAGGGCAAAGAGAACATGAATACAAATGTTGCAGTGTCATAGAGAGCTCCATCTAGATTTCAGAAGCGGGCCATGGTGCCCAGCGATGTGGCCCTGTGAAGGCAGTGTGTGAAGCGTGAGAGTGAAGCCAAAAGTGCAGGGGACATGTCAGGACCTGAGAGAAGCCAGGAAGGTGGATTGTGTGTTGAAGAAAGCTGGAAGAAGTGATTGAAACTATCCCAAAAGTGAGGCCTTATGGGCCATAACGACAACACTGTAGGGCATGGGGCTGCCAAAGCCCTGTGCTCACATCTCATCAAAACCTGCCCTGGGTGCTGCATGCACAGCTATGGGATTTAACGTTTGCCCTGCTGGTCCAGTTTCTATTTATTTCTTCCTTTTAGGATGGGGATGTTTTTCCTGTGCTCATATTATATGTGTTGGGACTACTTCATTTTTTTATTTTTATTTTTATGGGGCTTACACCTAAGAGTTTGCCTTCAGACTTAGAACAGACATGGACTTGGACTTTTCAGCAGCACTGGAATGTAGATCAGACTAGATGGGGCATGAGTCTTTGGCGCCTGGGGATAGAATGTTATGGTTTAGTTATTTTTTTTATTTTAAAGAGGGTAAAACTAAACAGAACAAAACAGAACAAAGTAGATCAGAAGAAAACAATGTAAGTGACACAGATTTCAAAGCAAGGTAATAGGATATCTACTATGGCTATCGCAGTGTCTTTTGCTTTCTTCCAAATAGTTGTCCATGTCTTCACACACAATGAATTCATAAAAAACAGAATAGTATTAAAGTGATCAGAACAGAGTGATGAAGGCATTATCAGTCTTCAAAACCTGACAATAGGAAAATCAACAATGGCTTCCATAATGTCTCTTGTTCTTGTTCAAATTAGCTGTCCGTACCTTCATGTATGTTGAAATTAGACAATACAAAAACTGGCTAAAACCACTCTGAACAAAGAATAATAACATTACTGGATTTCACACCATGACAATACGGTATCAGCAATGGATACCATACTGTCTATTTTTCTTCAAAGTAGCTGTTCAGTTCATCACACATAATATAATCAGTTCCCCTAAACTGTAGGAGAAGATCTACACATGTTTAAGCCTCTACATGTATACCTATCCTTTCTGTATTAGAGGGAAAAGCGAACCAAAATGAAACAAATTACTAGAAAAACACAAAACAAAAAAGACAAATAGCAATAGCAAAGAGCCCCAAACAATGATGATATAGGCCTTCAAAACAAGGTGGTAGGAGCATAAGTAGGGTTGTTATTTTACATAATGATCTTCAAGAGTTCCTCAGATCACCAGACACTAACATGAAAAATTGCTCCAATCCTATGAATGTTAGCTGTTTGGTTCCAAGAACTTATAGAACTTGTAGCACAATCAGCTATCCTAAGTGTGATTATACAATTTTAGATATTTTTTCTTTTCTCTTCCTTTTTCTTTTTTCTCCTTTTCCTTGAGATATTATTTTTTTTCCTTCTGAGTAGATTCTTATCCTTTCACTGTATTTATTGAGGGTTTTGTATCTTATGTACTCTTACCATTTTACACTAGGGAGACAATACAGTATTTACACATGAGTTTGATTTATTTCACTTATGAGTATGCTCTCAAGTTGCATCCACTTATTTACAAATATCTCAATGTGATCATTCTTTATAGCTGAGTAGCACTCCATTATATAAAAATACAACATCTTTTTTATCCATTCCTCAGTTGATGGGCATTTAGGTTGTTTCCAAGATCTGGCTATTATAATTTGTGCTGCTATAAACGTGGATGCACATACATCACTGTGATACGATGTTTTGAATTATTCTGGGAATATGCCTAGAAGTGGAATAGCTGGGTCAAATGGGACTTCCAATCCTAGCTTTTTGAGGAACTTCCAGACTGACCTCCACAGTGGTTGCACCAGTCTACACTCCCACCAACGGTACAGAAGAGTTCCTTTTCCCCTGAAGCCTTTCCAGCATTTGTTGTTGGTAGTTTTCTTTATTCTGGCCATTCTTTCTGGAGTGGCATGGAATCTCAGTGTGTTTTTTTTTCTTAAAATTTTCTTTAAAAATTTTTTTATTTTAAAGAGAATAAAACAAAAGAGAACAGAACAAAGCAAATCATAACGGAACAATGCAAGCAACACAGTACTTCACAACAAGACAACCGGTCATCAACAGTAGCTACCATAATTCTCTTTTCTTCGACATAGTTGAGCATACCTTCACACAGAATAATATCAAACATAACAAAATACTATAAAACCATTCAAAAGAATGAAAACATTCAAAACCACATAATAGGAAATGAACAGTGACTACTATAATATCTCATGTTCCTCAAAAATTTTTTACTATCTCACATAATAGAATCAAATAAAATACAACAGGATAGAACCAATTAAAACAGAAGAACAAAAGCATGGTAGGACTTCAAAACAAGATGATAGTAAATCAGCAATGGCTGCCATGATGTCTCATTTTCTTCAAAATAGCTGTTCATACCATCACACATAATAAAATCAAACAAAACAGAATTAAATCCATCAAACCAATGAATGAAAACATTATAAGACTTCAAAACAATATAATAGGAAACCATGATTACCATAATATATCCCATTATATTCAAAATATCTGCCCCTACCATCTGACATCATAAAATCTAACAAAATAAGACAGAACAAAGCCAAACCTTAACAAAATTATGTAAACAATGCAAGAGTTCAAGATAAGACAATAATTAATTGACAGTAGTTTCCACCTTTCCCTCCCAGGTGTTTCCTCCCCTTTTCTCTTACATTAACTATTTTGCTTTTGGATCCCATTAACTTCTGTTTCTTATGCTAGGGCTCACGTGTATGAGTTCAAACTGTTTCAGCCATGAACATAATCTCCAGTTGTGTCTATTTACATACAGGAACCTTGAGATCATTGTACTTTCTAGCTGGGTAGCTTTCCACTGAATGAAAATACCATATCCTTCTTATCCATTCTGCAGTTGATGGGCAAGTTACTTTTGCTTTTTTTTTTTTTTTTGGTCTCCTGTCACATGGAACAATTGTTTTCTCTCCTTTGATTTTCAGTCTATGAATTTCCTTTCTAGTTAGGTGTGTTTCTTGTATAGAGTATATTGATAGATCTTGTTTCTTGATCTGCTCTCCCTGTGTTTCTTTTTATTGCTGACCTGAGGCCATCTACATTAATGGTTACAACCAGCATACATTGGTTTGTCTCTGCCATGCTATCCTCCTGCTGTTGGCCCTCCACTTTTCCCCTTCATTCAATTGCCTGTCTTGTTTGGCGATCCTCCTCTGCTGCTATTCCTGGAACCATGGTCATCTTTATCTTTCTCTAGAATACTCTTTAACACTTCCTGTAGGGTTGGTTTAGTGGTCATGAATTCCTTCAGTTGTTCTTTATTATGGAAGTATCTTACTTTTCCATCAGTTTTGAAAGATAGTTCTGCTGGGTAGATCAATTTGGGTTGGCAGTTGTTTTCTTTCAGGGTTTGAAACACTTCACTCCAAACTCTTCTTGACTTGATGGTTTGTGTTAATAAGTATGCTGTGATTCTGATTGGTTTTCCTTTATAGGTGATCTGTCTCTTTTCTCTAACAGCTTTTAATATTCTGTTCTTGAGCTGAATTTCTGAGATCTCGATTATTATATGTCTGGGTGTGGATTTACTTTGGTTATGGCTAGTTGGAGTCCTATATGCCTCACTTATCTGCATGCCAAATCCACTTCCCATGTTTGGGAAGTTTTCTTCTATTACTTCTGTGAATACCCTTTTAATTTCATTTGTGTTGACCCCTGCTTCTTCATCTACACCTATCATTCTTAAGTTATGCTTCTTTGCATCATCTTGCAGCCATTGGGTTGTTATTTCCTGATTCCATGTTATTTTTAAGAGATCTTTTCTTTTATGATCACTAGTTGCAATCCTGTCTTCAAGGTTTGAAAGTCTATCTTCAGTCTCTTTCAAGCAATTTTGCCAGCTTTCGATTGAATTTTTAATTTCCTGTATCTCTCTTTGAATCTGTTTCATGCATTGTAATTCCTTTCTACATTCATTTAAGGTTTCCAGCATTTTCCTATGCTCCTCTTTATTGTCTATTTTCTTTAGACCTGCTGAACAATTCTTTCAGTATTTTGTGATTTCTTCTTTTACCTGAGACATTATTTCTGATTTGGCTGCTTTTACAATCTCATGAAGTTGTTTCCTTACTTCAGTTGTGATCCTCTCAGAGATTTCAGGTGTGTGACTTTTTTTTATTTAAAGAGAAGAAAGAAAATAAAATAAAATAAAACAGAATAAAGGGTAGAAACAATACACAATTCCAAGGAAAAAGGAAAAGAACAACAACAAAAAAACCTGAGAGATTATTACTTGACAAATTACATACTGACTTCTTGGAAATAGTTGTTCAAATTATAAAGTTAAAACATGTAAAGTAGACATTCAAACAGTGAGTCTGTTAACAGTTCTGTTCCACGATCTGATAAAAAAACCCCCAGCAATATGGTCATCCATCTTACCCACAAATATACATTCAATTATATCAAAAGGGTAAAATTAAACACAACAAAACAGAACAAAGCGGATCACAAGAAAGCAATGTAAGGGACATAAATTCCAAAACTAGATAATTGGAGATACTCACTCTCTATCGTATTGACTCTTGTTTTCTTCCAAATAGTTGTCCATATTGTCACATACAGGGAATTCACATGAAACAACATAGTATGGAATTGATCTGAGCAGGAGGAGGAGGGTGTTTCAGGTCTTCAAGACCAGACAATAGGAAAGCCGAGAATGGCTGTCATAGTGTCTCTCATTCTCCTAAAAACAGCTGTCCATACCTTCATGTGTGTTGAACTTAAACAAAACAAAACAAGCTAAAATCACTTTGAACAAAGAATGATAATTTTGCTGGATTACACATCATGACATTATGGAATCAGCACTGGGTACTGTAGTGTCTCTTTTTCTTCAAAGTAGTTGTTCGTTTCAACATGTGTTATATAGTTGGTTCTTGTAAACTGTTTATAAGCTCTACATATGCATGATTCTCTAAATGTATATCTAGCCTTTCTGTATTAGAGGTAAAAACAAAACAAAGCAAGATAAAACAAAACAATACCTAGAAAAGCATGAAGCAAAAAAGTCATATATAACCATAATACAAGGTGATCTACAATGGTCACCATGATGTCTCAGCAGTATATAACAACATTAATAAAAACAAAGCATTGGAGACATTATAAGACTTCAAAAGCAAGTAATAATCAAACCAGACTGGGTATCTTAGTGAATCTTGTCATCTTCAGTGTAGTTGCCTATACTGTTAGACTTGATGCTATCAATCATAACAGATTTAAATAAAATCAGTCAATATAAAGTAGCAATCTAACAACCCAGATTCAAATAAGATCAGTCATAATAAGACAGTGTAAGTTATAAAGGGCTTCAGATTAAGTTGATAGGAAATTAGGGATGATTACCATAATATGTCCTCTTTTTTTTGGGATAGCTGACCATGTCCTCAAGTCTAGTGTAAGTAGACAAAATGGAACAGCATGTAATCCATCCAAACAGTGATGAGAATAATGTAGATTTTGAATCTTGTTACCCTTAG
>PVJX010008104.1:38742-67430 GCA_004027295.1 Dolichotis patagonum
GTTTTGGGTCCCACTGCCTCCCTATATAGAGCATCTCAATGGACCCTATCTCCTGATCTACTCTGCCTGTGTTTCTCTCTGTTACTATTTCAAGGCCATCTATACTAGAGATTACAGCCAATCTTCTCTGCCTTATTTCTGCTATTCTGTTTTTCTGCCATTGGTTGTCTATTTTTCTGTTCCACTCCACTGTCTGCCCTGTTCACTGAGGCTTCTCTGCCACTGTTCCTGAAATGCTCGTATTCTTGTTCTCTCTCTCTCTAAAATGTCCTTCAGTATTTTTTGTAGGGTTGGATTGGTGGTCACAAATTCTCCAAGTTCCTCTTTGTCATGGAAGCATCTTGTTTCTCCATTAATTTCTAGAAAGAGTTTTGCAGGATACATCAATCTGGGCTGGAGGTTGTTCTCCTTCAGGGCTTGAATTACTTCACTCCAAGCTCTTCTTGACCTGATGGTCTGTGTTGAGAAGTCTGCCGTGATTTTGATGGGTTTTCCTTTATAGGTGATCTGTTTCTTTTCTCTGATGGCTTTTAATATTCTGTCCTTATATTGAATTTCTGGGTTCTTGATTATTATGTGTCTAGGTGTAGCTCTGTTTTGGTTGTAGGTGGCTGGAGTTCTGTATGCTTCATACATCTGCATATCATTTCCTTTTTCTATGCTTGGGAAATTTGCCTTAATGATTTCTGTGAATAGCCTTTGCAATTCCTCTGTTTTGACTCCTGCTTCTTCATTCACATGCTTTATTCTTAAGTTATAGATCCTCTTGTTGTCCTCTAGCCTTCCAATTGTTACTGCCTGCCCCCTTGTTATTTTTAAGAGATCTTCCCTTTCATGACCCCACATTGAGAGCCTGTGTTCAATTGTTGATAGTCTATCTTTGGTTTCTTTCAAGCAGTTTTGCCAGTTTTCTATGGAGTCTTTAATTTCCTGATAATCTCTTTGAATTTGCTTCATGACTTCTAGGTTTTTCTTGTTTTCTTCATTAAACGTTTTTCTCCTTTTGTGTTCCTCCATTCTTCTGTCTGTGTCTTCTTGAGAGGTGCCCAGCCTTTCTTTTATTAACCTACTTATCTCTTGTTTAATTTGAATTAATATTTTAGTTTTGATCCTGCTTATGAGGCCCTGAAGATATCTCTTTATGTCTGTTACCTCTGTGTTTGATGTTGCATGTTTGCTGTCCTCAATCTCTTTTGTATTTACCTCTCCTGGATCAATGTTCTCATTGGGGGCTGGGGGGTTTTTTTCTTATTTCTCCCTCTCGTCATGTTTTTGCTTCCTTCCATACAAGTGTACAGTGTAATTCCCAGCCCCTTTTCTTGTTGGTTAAGGCTCCTCTGGAGCACACAGGCTAGGTGCTTCTGCCCTCTACCAGCCACTATCAGAGATTGAAGTTCAAGCAAGCTCAGTGTGCACTGGCTCCTCTCCTCTGGGCCAGTCAACATTTGCAGGCCTTCACTGTGTCAGTGTGCAGCTGTGCTCAGGGAATTAGTTTGTAGCAACCCACTGGGTCCCGGCCAGGGGCATGGCCCAATCCAAGCAGATTCCACCAATCCACTCAGCGAGGGGAGCAACCAACTGAAGCCACTTCCTTATGGAGTTAGGGCTCTCCTGCCCAAATCCAACATGTCTTCCAGTCGGTTTCCCCTTTCGCATGGGAGGGTCTTATTCCCATCACTCACCACGTGTTGATGCTGGTCCCTGAGCCCTGAGAACTGCTGGGCTCCCAGACTTCTGACTTCAGTGCGGCTGCGGCGCAAATTCACGGTGCCTTTGGGTGGGTTGTGTGCAGGGCCGGGTTCGGGTGAGCCGCATGCAGGGATGTTCAGCTTCATGCCTTTCAAGCCAGTCGCATCGGCACAGTTCGGTCGGTCAGGTTGCTCTCAGGCAGGAATTCAGGCAGCTCAAGGAGGATGCTGTGCTTGCTGATCTTAGCTTCACTAATGGTAGCCCCGGGACCTCATATTTGAGTGGTTTTTTAAACTTTAGTTTCTTCCTGGGTTGAGAGAGTCCATCTCTCTCTGTTTGAGTCTCTCCAGAGTGTTAAATTCTGGCATTTAAGCTGTCCTTCTCAGAGAGGATCTCTCTCCTGCTACCTACTGGTCCACCGTCTTTGGAAACTCTGGTGTGTGACTTTTGTTTGCTTCCATGACTATATCTCCCAGACTTATTCTGTGTAGACTAGAGGTCTGAGTTTGCCTTTTGCTCTTTTGTCTTGACATTCTCCTGAGTTCCTCCCAGCAAGCTGGTTGTGGGGTCCCAGGCACTTCCAACATTGGCTGCCCCTAAGCAGTGTAGGTGGATGGGACAGGCACCTGGGTTCCTCTAATTCCAGATTTACAGAGAGGTAGCAGGGTGTGGAGTGGGCTTCTCCAGAGCTATGCAGCTACACTGGGGCCTCGCTGATGACCAGGGGTGCGTGTTGGTAGAGCTGCTTCTCTCAGCCTGTGTGTCTATACTGGGACTCCCATGATACTGTTTGTCTGATTCTACAAGTGGATTATAGCTGTCTGAGGGAACCCAGGGCTTCTAATGGTGGCCTACAGATTCCCAGGGCTTACCTGGCTGAGTGTCCCTGCTCCTGTTGGCTCCTGTTGGCTGACTGCAGGAAGGAGCCTTCTGGTGACAGCTCCCTGAAGGTGAAGATGGATCTGCTGGTTCTCTGTGCCCACACTGCCCACCTGTAGGATGTGGCCTTTTGGTGGCAGTGCACAGCAGGCAGAAGTGGATCTGTCTGTCTTCTTTGGCCCATGCTGGGTGTGCCTAGGAAAGGGCCTTCTGGCAGTGGCCCCTGGCAGGTAGAGGTGGGCCTTCTCCTGGTTCTCTCTGCCCATGCCAGGCATGTGGAGGAAGGCGCCTTTCTGTGGTGACTCCTGGTAGGCAGAGGTGGGCCTTCTGGTTCTTTCTCTCAGTGTGGTTTTAATTTGCATTTCCCTAATGACCAATGATGCTGAACATTTTTTCATATTTGCCTTTTGTATGTCTTCATCTGAGAAGTGTGTATTCATCTCAGATGCCCATTTTTGGATTGGGTCTTTGAATTTAGGGGGGTCTGATTTTTATCATATTTATTTTTAATTACTTTTGCTTTAAACATCACTTTTTTTTTTGTGCCGGGATCGAACTCACAACCATGCACTTGCAAGGCAGGCACTTATGCTGCTGAGCTAAATCCCCAGCCCATGGTCTGATTTTTAAAAAATTCTTTATATGTTCTAGACAGAAGTCCTTTGTCTGAGGGACAGTTGACTAAGATTTTTTCCCAATTTCTGGGTTTTCTTTTCGCTATACTGGAGATTTCTTTCAACATGCAAAAACTCTTTGATAAGATGTGATCCCAGTTATTGATTCTGGAAAGTATTTCCCATGCAATTTGATTTTTGTTCATGAATTCTCTACCTACCCCTATGTCTTTAAGATTTCTACCTACTTTGTCTTCCAACAGATTTAGTGTTCCTGTTTTAATATTTAGATCTTTGATCCATTTAGATACTAGTTTAGTACATGGTGATAGGCATGGGTCTAATTCTAGTTTTTGGCATATAGAAAGCCAGTTTTTCCAGCACCATTTATTAAAGAGACTATCTTTCTTCCAGTAAACATGTTTGGCCCCCTTATCAAAGATAAGGTGGCTGAGTGTGTTTGTAGTTGTAGTTATATCTTCTAATCTATTCCATTGATCTTCAGTCTGCTTTTATTCCAGTACTATGTTGATTTTATTACATTAGCTTTGTAGTATAACTTCAAGTCAGGGATTGTGATGCCTCCTGCCTTGCCTTTGTTGCCCAGAATTGCCTTTGTTATTCTAGGTCTCTTTTGGTTCCAGATGAATTTTAGGAATGATTTCTCTAGATATGTGAGGTATGCTAGTGGTATTTTGATTGGAATTGCTTTGAATTTGTATAACAATTTTGGGAGAATGGCCATTTTTGCAATATTTATTCTTCTTATCCATGAACAAGGAATGTCTTTCCATTTTCTGAGGTCCTCTTCTGTTTCTTTTTTCAGGGTATTATAATTTTCCCTGAATAGATCTTTTACTTGTTTTGTTAGATTGATTCCTAAGTATTTCATTTTGTTGGATGCTAGTGTGAAGGGTGTGGCTTCTCTTATTTCTCTCTCAGTGATTTTGTTGTTAGTGTATAGGAATCCTATTGACTTTTGAGTATTGACTTTGTATCCAGATATCTTACTGAATGTATTTATTAAATCCAGGAGTCTTTCAATGGAGTTTTTGGGGTCTTTTATGTAGAGTATCTTGTCATCTGCAAATAATGATAATTTAACTTCTTATTTTCCTATCTTTACTCCTTTTATTTCTTCTCTTGTCTAATTATTCTGGCTAGTATTTCTAGCACTATATTGAATAGGAGTGGCAATAATGGATATCCTTGTCTTGTGCCTGAGTTTAGGGTGAAGGCTTTCAGTTTTTGACCACTTAATATGATGTTGGTTGTTGGTTTGTCATAGATGACTTTTACCATATTGAGGTAAAAGACTATCTATTCCAATTTTCTTATTCCAAGGTTCTTATCATAAATAAGTGTTGGACCTCAAAAGCTTTTTCTGCATCTATAGAAATGATCATGTGATTCTTATTTTTGATGTGGTGTATTACATTTATTGATTTACATATGTTGAACCATCTCTGCATTCCTGGGATGAATCCCACTTGGTCATGGTGTATAATCTTCTTGATGATTTGCTGCATTCTGTTTGCAAATATTTTATTGAGAATTTTTGTATCTATGTTCATTATGGAGATTGGCTTGCAGTTCTCTTTTTTGGCTGGGTCTTTCTCAGGTTTTGGTATTTGAGTAATGTTTGCTTTCAGGAATGAGTTAGGGGGAAATGCTTCCCCCTCAATTTCACTGAAGAGTTTGAAAAGTGTTGGCATTAAGTCTTCTTTGAATTTCTTGTATAATTCCACAGTGAATCCATCTGGCCTGGGCTTTTCTTTGTTGGTAAGGATTTAATTCCATTTTCAATTTTGTTGATTGAAATTGGGTTATTCAGCAGTTTTGTATCTTCTTGACCAAGCTTTGGTAATTCATATGTTTCTAGGAATCTGCCCATTTCTTCTTTGTTATCAAGCCTATGAAACAGAGGTTTTTGAAATAGGTATTGATGATCTTCTGTATTTCCACAGGGTCTATAATGATCTCACCCTTTTCATTCCTTATTGGATGAGTTTGAGTTTTTTCTTTCCCTTTTAAAATATGATTGGCTAGAGGCATGCCTATTTTATTTATTCTTTCAAAGAACCAACTTTTTGATTCATTGATTCTTTGTATTGTTTTCTTAGTCTCTATTGCATTGATTTCTGCTCTTTTATAATTTCTTCCCTTCTTTTGGCTTTAGGCTTGAGTTGCTCTTCTTTTTCTAGATGTTTGAGGTATAGCATCAGGTTGTTTATTTGTGTTCATTTTGTTTTCCTCATATGGGAGTTCACCGCAATAAATTTTCCTTTGAGGACTGCTTTCATTGCCTCCCACAGGTTCCAGTAAAGTGTATTTGTATTTTAGTTTGCCTGCAAATATTGTTTAATTTCTTCTTTAATTTCCTCTGTGACTCACTGGTTGCTCAGGAGTGTATTATTTAGTTTCCATGTGTTTGTGGGGTTTTTGCAGTTTCTTTTGTCATTAATTTCTAGTTTTATGGTGCTATAATCCGATAACATGCATGGGATAATTTCAATTCTTTTGCATTTACTTAAGCATGTTCTGTGGGCTAGTATATGATCTATTTTAGAGAACATTCCATGTGCTGCTGAGAAGAATGTATATTCTGATGCTGTCGGATGGAACACCCTGTATACATCTATCAAGTCCAGTTGTTTACAGGTGTGATTCATTTCTGTTATTTCTTTGCTGATGTTCTGTCTAGTTGATCTGTCCCTTTGTGTCAATGGCATGTAAAGTCTCCTGTTATAATTGTGTTATTGCTTATTTGATTTTTCATTTCTGTTAATACTTGCTTTGTATAGCTGGGTGCTCTGGAATTTGGTGCATATATATTTAAGATTGTTATCTCTTCCTCTTGAAGTTTTCCTCTGACTAGTATGTAATGACCTTCTTTATCTCTTTGGGTCATTCTTGGTTTGAAGTTCACATTGTCTGCAAACAGAGTAGCTACCCCCACTTTTTTGGGGGTTCCTGTTGCATGAAGTATTGTTTACCATCCTTTGAATTTCAGTCTATGAGTTTCCTTTTGGGTTAGATGGGTTTCTTGTAGACAGCGTATGATCAGCTATTGTTTCCTGATGCATTCTGCCAGTCTGTTTCTTTTAATTGGTGAATTGAGGCCATTAACATTAATGGTTATAATTGTTATATACTGGTTTATTGTTTACATGTTATCTTTCTGCTGTTGTATCTTTACCTTTCCATTCTGTTTAATTGTCTGCCTTGCTTATGGTTTTTTTTCCTATGTGTATCTAGAATGTCTTTCAGTATTCTTTGTAGGGCTGGTTTGGCGATCATGAAGTTCTTCCTCTGTTCTTTGTCATGGAAGTATCTGATTTCTCCACGCATTTTGAAGAACAGTTTCACAGGGTACATCAGTCTGGGTTGGAAGTCATTTTCTTTTAGGATCTGAAATACTTCACTCCATGCTCTTGTTGACTTCATTGTTTGTGTTGAGAAGTCTGCTGAGATTCTGATGGGTTTTGCTTTATAGATGATCTGTCTTTTCTATCTAACAACTTTTAGTATTCTGTTCTTATGTTGGATTTCTGGGATGGTGATTATTATATGCCTGGGTGTAGTTTTATTTTTGTTATGGCTTTTTGGAATTCTATATGCTTCACTAATCTGTATGTCAGTTTCCATTCTCATGTTTGGGAAATTTTCAGTTATTACTTCTGTAAATCACCTGTTGATATCATTTGTATTGGCTCCTTTTTTTTTTCATTTATACCTATCAGTCTTATGTTGTTCTTCTTTGCATCATCTTGCAGCTGTTGAGTTGTTATTCCCTGATTCCTTGTTAATTTTAAAAGATCTTTCCTTTCCTGTTCACTAGCTGCAGTCTTGTCTTTGAGGTCTGAAAGTCTATCTTCGCTTTCATTGAGGTAGTTTTGTGAACTTTTGATGGAATTTTTGATTTCCTGTATATCTCTTTGAATCTGCTTGATGCACTCTGTTTGTTTCTTATATTCTTCATTCAGAGTTTCCATCTTTTTGCATTGTTCCTCTAATTTTTTTAACTATATCTTCCTTAGATGTATTCAACATTTGTTTCATGGCATTTATCATTTCTTCTTTTACCTGGGAGATTATTTCTGATTTGAGTTTACTTCAGTTGCTATCATTTCAGGTATTTCAAGTGTATGGCTTACACTTTCTTCTATGTCCATGTCTCCTAGGCTTTCTTGGGACGGGCTGGAGGTTTGATATTGCATTTTGCTCTTTTGCTTTGTTGTTTTTCCTATATTTCTGGGTTCTGAGTAATGTTCCAAGGTTTTCCTGTGTGCTGGAAATCATGTCATGCACTTTCAGCTCTGGAGGTGGGATGAAGGCAGCTGACTGCAGTCTAGGGATCACTGGGTGTGGCCCAGTTAGGCTCACAGGGACTTCTGGTGTGGCCTGCATTGATTTGGGAGGCAGAGCAAGGTCTTACCAGCTTGGAGTGATGTCTCGAATCTTCCCTGTATGCTGGAAACCACCTCATGCAGAAGACTGAATGCAGGCAGCTGTTATGGTTTAGATCTAAAATATTCTCCCAAGGTCTTACATTCAGAGATGAGCCTGTTCAGAAGTGAGGGGTCCATAGGTGTGCAAATGGAAGGATGTGTTCTCTTCCCTGGCTCACCCTTCTGTCTCTGCTTCCTGACCATCCTGAGGTACACAGCTTTCCTCAGCCATTTCTTAGTGCCTTGTTGTTTCTGCCTCGACCCAGCTGACCTTGCACTGAATCCACTGAAACTATGAGCCTAAGTAAATCTCTTCTTTACATTGCAGCTGTTGGACATTTGTCCTAGTGCCTGGAAAGTGACTAAGGCTCCTTGCAGAATCATAGTGCCATTTGTCTGGTGGCTTCCTGGGGTACATTGAAGGCACAACACTCCTGTCAGTGCAGGACAGGAGCCAAGGGATCTGAAGCAGGAGCCCTGTGTCCAGTTCTGCTGTGTCCCTGTGTCCAGGCTCTTCCACCAGAAGAGCTCTGTCCCAGATTCACATGGACTCATGTCCCACCTACCTTGTGGGAGTGTAAAGCTCTCGGGAAGTTTGAGGACCTGTTAGTTGTTTTGCCCTCCTAATATCCATCCCCCACCTGCAGTGACCCTGTCCCCATCCTGTGCACTCACTTGGCTGTGAGGAGCAAGTGGGTCTGCCCTGGAGGACCCCATGGCACCAGGTCCTTCAGGGGCAGTGGTGGTACATGTTGGGTGCAGCAAGGGGCAACCCCAGGGGATGGGCTTCCCATGTCAGGAAGTGCTCTGGGACCAGCCTGACCTTACACTGGATTGCCATCCTCCTTAGCCAAGTCGGCAGTGATGGTGATGGTGTTTGTGTCTCTCTCCTCCAGGTCCCACACTGAGTGATTTTGTGGCTTGAGAGTCAGGGTGAACGGTGCAGCTATTCCTGGGAGTGAACATTGGAGTGAGTGGTTTGCCATGGTGGCAGCGGGCTCAGTACTCCTCCCTCTCTGAACATGTGCTTTCCCAGGAGCTCTTCAGCATGGCAGGTGACTCTGTGAGGCCGAGAGGCCAGGCTTGTCGAGGTGGCAAGAGGGGGTGGGACTGTGTCCCGCGTGACTGCACACATGTACACGTGGTCTTCTGCATGTACACATCTGCCCTGGTGTCCATGAAGAGGAGAGGCTGCCTTGGCTCATACAGTACGAATTGCTCAGATGTCCACCAAAATCCACTACATGTTCCCAGCCACAGGATTCATTTTCAGGTCACACGAGACCATAGAGCGTGAGCAGATTTGAGGAGAGCAGGGACTCAGAGTGACAGGGGTGCTTGGGGCACAGGCAGGGCTGTGTGGGGCCTGCACTCAATTCATCCATTGATCTATCATCTACCAGTCTGCATATTGCTATCTACTTGGTCATATGTATTATCTATTTGCTTGTCTTTATCACTGTCTATCAATCATCTGTCAGTCAATCTATGTGTCTCACTATCAAGCGACACACCTATCTATATCCATCAGTCTACTTACCTAGATAACTGTACCCACCTATATATTATCTATCATCTATTGATATATTTGTCTTTCTATTTCTATCTATCCTTGTTTCTATCCATTTACCTACCCATCCATGCTTTATCTATTTACCTATGTCTAACTACCTATCTGCCCATCATTCTGTCCCTCTATCAGTTATCTGCTCTATCAGTTATCTGACCTTCCTGTCTCTCTGCACACCTGACCTTTCTCCACATAACCTTCCATTCCTCCCTCACTGAAGGGTCACGTTCCAGTGTTAGTTAACTGAAGTCACCCAAGATCTGAAAATATTAAACAAAAAATTCCGGAAAGAAATACTTTATGAGTTTTAAATACCATGTTTCTCTGAATATAAGACCTAACCCCCCCCCACCATGGGCCAGCCCCAGTCTGGCTATCCTTGCCTTAGCTGTCATTACAGAGTGGCCACCAAGCAAGAGAACAGTGAGGTGCAGTCTTCCACATGACACTCGCCATCCCCATGGTAACAACCAGCAGGGGCTGCTTCTGGCTAGGTTATTCTTATTTTTGGTGAAACAAGTGTGTAGAGTAGATTGTGTTGTTGTAATTATTCTTTTATTCGTTGCTGTCGATAATCGCTTACTGTTTCCGATTTGTGAATTACATTCTTTTGTAGGTATGTAAGACAGGTTCTGGTGCTGTCCAAGGTTTCACACATCTGCTGGAGTCTTAGATGTGTCCCGTGAAGAAAAGTGGACAACTATGTACATGGCTGTGTGTCAGTTTTGTAGTGATGAAGAAGCACACTTACATGCACGTACATTCGGTGATTGCATATGCACACTTGCATTTATGTCTGTGTCCTCACTATTTAGCTTTCCAGTAAGAAGAATATCAGAGCTTCACTTTCTTCCATGGAGGTTGACACCCTAGGTTTCAGGGGAGAGAGGCCCTGGACAGGCTGGGTCCCCACACGGCAAGCATTGAACAGAGTCCTGAACCACCCAGCTCTTCAGAACCATCACACATGGCAAACTGGGCCAAATAATTCAGAACAATGCACTTAAGTGCTATGTTGCCACAAGCTTAAAGTTTATCTCTGTAAATGCTCCAATTTCCTAGTCATGTGGGGCTTAGTACTGGTGTCCACCATAGCAAATCAGAACTTCTGCAAAGAGATTAAATATCCGTGATCAGACTTGGTCTTTCAAGTAGCTGTGGGGTATTTTTTTTTTTTAATTTTAAAGAGGATAACACAAAGGAAAATAAAACAATAAAATCAATCATAATACAACAGAATAAATGATACAGGACTTCAAAATCTTATGAAATCAACAATAGTTACCACAATGCCTTTGTTGTCTTCAAAATAGCTACAGATACCACCTTCAGACATAGTAAAAATTGAACAGAACACAATAGCATAGAAACAATAAAAACAAAACAATGAATGCAATAAGACATCAAAATAACCTAATAATAAATATATAATGGCTTCTGTAATATGTCTTGCTATGTTTTAAATAGCTGCTCATGTCATCAGAGTTAACGTAAACCAAACAAAAGAAAGTAAAAACCCAACCCAACAAAACAATGAAAATGATATGTTTTCTGGGCGAGGATCTCCATCCTGTGGGATCTGGCAGCAGGAAAATCTGCAAACACTCGAAACAGCCAAACCATGTACAATAATCAGATTTGATTTTATTTCACTTTTATTTTGACTTTTGAGGCAGGACCTCATTTTGTAGCGCAAGCTGGCTTTGAGCATATTGTGTAGCCCAGGTTGGCCTTGAGCACACAACAATCCTCCTACTTCAGCCTTTTGAATGCTGGAATTATAGAGTGCACCACCATGTCTGGCTGATAGTCAGATTTTAAAGGATTTTCAGCCAAGAGTGAATAAACCAATAAGAGTAGAGAGATTAAATTTCGAAGGAAGAGAGAACTTCTGTGAGATGACCTTTGGATCCCTAGCTGTGTTTTCTTGAAGGGGCATTTGGAGATTCTGAGTAAGAAAGGAGGAGCAGACCCTTTTCCAGGGAGCCGCAGAGGCCCTGGGAGGCCAACACAGGGATCGGAACCTGAAATATTCTTATTTCTAAAAATATAAAAATGCATTGCACATTTTGGTGTTGAGAAAGGCAAGGTCTGTAACTGAGAATTCAAACAGGCAGGATGTGCCGCTGTGATTGAGCACGCGTTTAGCCCTGGGTTCGATCCCCAGGACACACACAAATCATGGCTGCTTCTGCAGACGTGAGGAGAACAGGAGACCAGCAAGCTGGAAGCCATGCCTGTGGGAGGTGTCCAGGCCCCCCTGGCATCGACATCTTTGTCCTTCTCCCAGGAAGTCCACGGCCACACTGCCCAGACACTGCCTCTTACTCGAGAGTCCTCAGAAGGTGGACTGAAGCTTCTCTGGCTTTTTATTGATAGAACCAGGAAGCTAGGATAAAAGACGAAAGACGGGTGTCCATGCAGGAACTCCTGGAGGGGCGGGAGGACCGGCGAGGCTGGAGTGGTCTGCTCATGAGTGACCTTAGGGTGAGTCTAAGTGATAAATCAGAGTACGGGGAGGAGATGGCAGAGCATTCATCCCTGCAGGCAGCGTGTGGGTCCCAAAACACAGAGAAGCAGCATCCTGCACCCTAGGATGTGGGGAAGGGGGCTCCTGGGAAAGGTTCTTGCTCTCGGATCCCCTAATCAATCAAAGGCTCCAAAACTGCAAGCACCACCCATGTCCCGGGCTGAGCAGGAGGCATGTCCACTGTGAGGGCAGCGTCCGCGCTTTCCTTCTCGGCTTTCTGGATGGTGAGGCATCCTGCGTCCCAGGGGACCTTCTCTGAGGGAGCTCGGCAGGTTCTGGGACTCTATCCTGTGCATGTCAACCTGTGCTGTGGCCCTGATGGCCGTTGCACTCTGCCTCTCCTCCACCCTCTGCCAGCCCCTGGGCTTCTGGCCTGGTGTAGTTTTCTCTCCTGAGGTTCTTGTTAACAACCCAGTTAAGACGGGAGAAGGATATAGGGGAGGGAGACCCAGAGATTCAAGTCTCCATATGCAGGACAGGCTGTGTTCTCCGTCAGTTTTCCATGACACACTCTTCCTGCTATGATCAGGATGGCACCCGGAGTCATTTATAAAATGGCCGTTTGTGGAGTTCATGCAGTCCTATCAGCTGATGGGCCGCCCGGCACATGCCCAGCTTCAGTGGATAACACGGTGTGGCTGCGCGGAGTCCTCCCCGAACACAGCGAGGCTCGCTGCTACCGGTCCTCGGCGTCCTGAGCGCTGTGTGGGTCCGTACAGAGCCCGATGTCTGTGTGTCTGCACCTCCTTACCTTTCCTTTCCCTAATGACTCCACAGCGAAGACGAGGTTTTGATTTTAATTCCAAAGTCGTTACTGTATCCCAGCACGAGGACTGTGAGCGCTGCCCGGACTGGAGAGAGCTGTGGGCGAGGTCGCTCGCTGGTCACCTGGCTTGCCGCTTCTGGAACAGTGTCACAGCTCTAAGATCTGCAGAAACCGGCGGCTTCTTGTCTGTGTGTACCATGCGCGCGCGCGCGCGCGCGCGCGCGTGTGTGTGTGTGTGTGTACACAGTTACTAAGCTACTCATGGACTGTGACTTCCTGGACTGTCCCTGGTCCAAGATCAACGGTGACCTAAGTGATGTGGCGTCTGTGCCTTTGCAGATTTTCTCTGGAATTCTTTGTTAAATCTAACACAAGCTGTCAGGTTTGTTTTATTTACCCAAATAGTCACAGAGTGAGTTTAAGCAACTGTTTACAAAGTGATCTCAAATAAAGCATCCACTGCCCCTCTTGCTGTGCCGCACCACAGCTCACCCCTCGCCCTCCTTCACCCCTGGGAGAGCTGACGAGGAAGCCCCAGCTCCAGTCCCAAGAGCTGCTACCCAGTGAGAGTCGTCACCCTGCCCCTCCTGACCGCAGTGGACACACCGCTCTGGAGCCCTGCTGGGCGGTGCACCTCCCTTTCAGGCGATGCAGACGCCCTGCGCCACCTGCATGCAGTCGCTGTCTCGTGTCACGTCCACCTCGAGTCCTGCAGAGGGCAGCACAGGCCACCAGCCTCTGCCTGCTGGTCAGAGCAGGTTTGGGCGCTGCCGGGACCCTGGTCAGCGTGACATGGCCTCCTCCCCTCGCCACCTGTCTTCCACTTTTCATCACTTGCTGCCGGTTTTCTTTCTCCTTGCCCGTTTTCTGTTTCTGATGTGATACTGGCTTTCTGTTTCTGTGTAACTTTCACCCTGCCTCTGTATTTCAGAGCAGTTTAAGGTCAGAGACACATTGCCATTTCCCAGATGAAACCTGAGCCTGGCCTTTCCTGTCACCATTCCTGTCAGCATTCACCGTCCAGTTAGGTCCCCGGCGCCCACCCTCTGACCAGGCCCCACCTTTGAACATGCGACCTTTTGTAACATCAGGGAATCACCCAACAAAAGCTCAAACCTGGCAAGGGTCTCTCCCCACGAAAGACTTTCCGTAAAAATCAGCCCATATGTGGCCCTCACGGTCAGCAGGCCCTCTGAGGCCTGGGAATCAGTCCTACAGTCACACTCAGGCAGACCGCAGTGGTCAGGGGCAGGTGAGGCTCCTGCTTACCCTTGGACAAGCCTAATTCCAGTAAATCTGTTTGAACAATAAACAGAGAGGGGCAGGAAGTCGAGGAATCCTGGGAGCTGAATTTCAAAATGGGAGATTTGTTCAGAGGCGGTGTCATTATGACAGCTACCATCTCTGGGGACATCTGTAGACTGAAATTGAGATATCCAGGTGACAGTCCCAGGGCTGAAGTGACAAGCTGGGCATTAAACCTCCCACTGGATTTCCTTGAAGGATGCTTGCTGAGCCCAGGGACTGAGGCCCTAGAGGCAGGAAGTAGAAATAAGCTTCTAACTAGAGGCTAAGACATCACTGCCTCTCAGATCCCAGGGCTGAACAAGGCCAGACTGAGGTGGGCCGGGCCTCAGGTGCACCTCAGAGGATGTCTCCTGGGAGCGGGCGACCCCAGAGAGGGTTTATGAGGAGCCAGTCACCCACTTGTCCCACTCTCCCTGTGCCCACTCTGTGTGACAGCCTCACAGGGAGCCCCGTCCCTGCTTCAGCCCAGTGCCCCATGGAGCCAAGTGCCTTAGGATCTGTTTCCTGAGCTCCAACGAGGCATCGGCCGGCCAGGAAGGATGTCCTGGGTGCCTGGACACACGGGGCCTAGAAGGCCCTTGTCAGGGGCCCTGGTCCCTCCCTGGGAAGGGCAGAGAGACCGGACTCCCAACCCACTCAGGCTGTGTCCACGCTGCTGAGCAGCACCTGGTGTCCTTCCCTGCTCCACACCTCCATCACCTGACCTGTCCTTGTCACTTAATTCCCGGTCCTGGTTCTTCACCTGTCATCATCTCCACCAGCTGCAGTGACAAGTCCCCAAGCCAGTGTCTACTGGGCTGGGGCAGCCATGGGTGGTGGCTGAGGGCAGGGGGTGCTGGGCTGGAAAGAGAGGGCAGTGTGAGGGGTGGGACAGGGTCCCTGCTGAGGAAGAAGGTGAGGCAGCAGAAGGAGCTGGGAGTGGCGTTGGGGAGGGGGACAGTAGGGTGCCTGTTGCTTTAGCAAGGCTGGCTCTAGGGAGTCTAAGGGCACAGGCTCAGCATCGCTGGGGGCCACCTGGGGAGCTGAGAGACCTGAGCTCCCGGGGAGCCTCTTTCCTCCAGCACTCAGTCCTTTGCCACACTTGCAGGAGGAACCCGTGCCCAGGGAGCGGTGGTGTCCCCTGGGCGCTCCCCGGCCTTTCTGGAGGATCTTAACCCCATGGGTCGGGGTCAGCCCCATGCCCAGGAGCCCCGGGCTGTCTCTGCAGGGAGGCGCTGCAGCTGCCTCCGGGGTGACAGGCTTGGAGGTGGGAGGCCGCGCTCCTGAGCCTCTCTGCTCCCTGAGCCTGTGTGCTGAGTGCCTCCCTCGGTGCCAGGTGAGCCTTGGAGACAGCATGGCAGCAGGTGAGGCAGAAACAGGGCTGCACCTCTGGGAGGGCAGCTGGGGCTTGGCCTCCGGCAGTGGGGTATCACAGCGGCTCCCCAGTCTGCCTGGAAAAGGGGTCATGAGAGCCCTGAGAGGCTGCTGAGAACCCCAAGAGCTAATAATGCACAATCCTTTGCCATAGAGAAGGATCTACGATTAAAGGAGAAAGAGTGAGACAAACTGGGCCCTAACCTACCCTGAGATCTGCCCCATGAACTAGTTAACCTCCTCCGCTCCAGATCAGAGCTCGACAGCAGTAACAGACGAGGAGGCATCTACAGCTTCATAAAGCTTCACGGTTACCCTCGTGAGGACAGAGGGCTCGGGAAGCGAGAGCATGAGAAAAGGGACATCTGAAAACATATTTTGCTTTTTATTTTTATTATTATTTATTTTCAAGATAGGGTCTCGACACACGGCTCAGGCTGACCTTGAACCTGCAGCAGTCCCCATGCCTCTGCCTCCTGAGTGCTGAGATTGCTGTGTCTGCACCGCAGCTGGCCAGTGTTTGGTAGATTAAGCAGTGGGAGATGAGAAGATGATAAATGTGAAATAAAGGTTCTCATGAAGGGCTGAGATGAAATTAATAGTATTAGATAAAGTAGCAGTTAAAACACCTACAGGAAAAAGGTGTCAGGTCACTGAACTTTACCCCCAGTCCAGCTAGGAGGTAACCCCCCCAACAGCTCTGTTCTTCACGCCCGGGGGAGCTTAGTGTTCAACAGGGCTGGCAGCTGTCTCCACACAGCCACCTGCAAAGAGCTGGTTCCACAGAGAACCACAAGAGACACACTGTGCCTGCCAGCACCCCCTGTACCCAACCCTGTTATCACCTAGCCTTAGACCCTACTCAGAGACCCCAAATTTTGCAGCCCCCTCAGCAATGCCTCCCTCCGCTACCCTAAACTTCCCTCTAAAAACTCTCACCCCTTGCTCAGGGCCAGTAGTCTTTACGCCCCAGGCTGGGCTGCACCCAGTCTGCAGTAAAGTCCATGCACACTGCTTAAACTCTGCCTGTCTCAGTGGTCTCAACTGTGTCTCAGTTTACCCTATCAAAAGGTATATAAGAAGAAATAATAGAGTGAAAACTACAGGAAAAAAAGAAATATTAAGAGAATGTATTGAAAGAGTGACATAGAGAAAAGAAACAATAAAAAAAGACCCAAACATACAAACACACAAAAATACATGAGTAAATAAAGAGGAAAATGAAAAATAGGAAAAAAAAATCCCTACGTGTTTCCAAATGAGTGCTTTCCTGCAGGACCTTGGGGTCCGGCAGGGCGCGGTGCCCACTCCATAGCCTGCGGCTTTGTGAGGTGACCCGCCCGGCTCCAGGCACCCCTCCCCCGTCTGTGAACCGCAGGCTCTGGTGCTGTCCTAGCTGGGTTGGTGCCCGCTCACGCCGGAACACCTCGAGGCAGTGGGGCGGGGGCTCCTGCAGGTTGCTGAACCTGGCGCTTCAGATCTGCCCCGCGGGGCCTGTGTCCTTCCTAGCCCGAGCTTGCAGGTCTGGGGACAACGGGATCCGTGGCCAGCCCTCGCGCTCTCCGTGTCTGTCTCTCACAGCTGTCTGCCACCTGATCGCTCTGGTACGGCAATGCCTCGGCCCTGAACGAGGCCATGGAGGAGTGCTCTGTGGCTCAGCCCCACACAGGCGGTGCCTTCCCCAGATGGTGCCTGGTTAGTCTCTCCCTGGCAGCGTGGTGGCCGCGGCACTGGACTTCTTCTCTTACACTGTACTGCCATGAAAACGTATGCCCAGTGTTAGACCCGCCCTGTAGCTGCGGTTCACAGCAGTGATGGGCTTTCCTTGGGCTAACGGGGTTGGCCCATCCGTTATTTCTCCCCGAGGCAGCTGGCTGTTCCAGGCTTGCGTCTTCTCCTGGAGTTGGCCTCGCCCCAGATCTGGTAGGTCGGTTGTAACCTCCTCTGTGGTCCTGTGGTGAAGGAGACCAAGGGGCAGAGTGGCTCGGCGTTGGTAGTTTGGTGGTGCAGTGGCTGCAGCCTCTCCTAGCAGAAGCAGAGGTGGTGAGGACTCCAACTCCCCTCCCGTCCTCATGTTTTAGAACGTAGCGCAGGTTTGGTGCTGAGCGGATAGGGTCTCAGCCTCAGTGTATGGCTCCCTCCAGCACCCGTGAGTTGTACTGGGGCTTCAGTGTTTGTGTCACGTCCCTTCCTTTCCCTTCTACTTAACTGCTCGCCTTACCTGATGTATGCATTCTCTTAGGCCTTTTCTCATTGTTAGCTTCATTGCCTCTTTCTAGGGTATCCCTGAGAATGCTCTGGGGTGCTGGTTTTACGGTCCTGAATTTCTCTAGGCGCTGTTTATCATGGAAATATTTTATTTCTCCATCCATTTTGAAGGATAACTTTACTCAATATATCAGTCTGGGTTGGAAATTGTTTTCTTTTATAGTTTTTCTTTATAAGTGATTCATTGCTTTTCTGTAACCACTTTTAAGATTCTGTTCTTGTGTTGGACCTCAGGGATTTTGACTATGATATGTCACCGAGAGGTTCTTTTTCACTCTAGATTATTTGGGGCTCTATATACATCACTTCTCTATATGCAAAAATATTTTCTTTTATTTGGAAAGTTTTCTAGTAATATTTCAGTGGACAGGTTTTTAAGCCATTTGTGCTATCTTTTGATTTTCACTAATGCCAGTTAATTTTCGTCTTCTTTGTATCATCTAGAAGCTGTTGGGTCCATTTTCATGTTCTCCTGTTGTTTTCAAAATGTCTTTCATTAATCGATCACTGACATCAGCCTGTCCATTGGTTCTGAGACTTTTCTCACATTTGTCACTTCTGCTGCCTATACTTCCACAGAAATTTTAATCTCTAGAACCTTTTGTGGACTTTAATCTGTTTGGAACTCTTTAGTGGATACTAATTATTATATGTGCTGATCATTCATGCTTAGCATCATTTTGTTTAGCTCTTCTAGCATTTTATTTGTGTCTTCTGTAGACTTGCCAGTCATTTTTTTTATGTGACCCAGTGTCTTATTAATCATATCATCTGTAAGCTCACCAAATGTCTTATTGTTCAGTTTTGTTGTGTTCCCTAATATCATTTTGAATAATTTGGGTGTATGGCTGTTGGTTTCCTCTACTTGCATGATGCATAGATCAACTTTGGAGAGTTGGGAGGTTTGGGAGGCATTTTGTTGGCTTATCTTCTCTGTTTCTCTTTTTTGTTCATTTTTGTGTTGAGGTTTTGCAGGTCAATTTACATGGAAAGCTTTAATGTCTGCTTTTCCGTGTGTCCTCTGGGAGTGGCTAACTATTGCCCTTTGCCCCATCCTAGAGTCCAGCCATCTCTGTTTGCTTGCGTGGGAGGTTGCCGCATATTCGGCCCAGTATTTAATTTTCCAGGAATGGGCCACAGTGCTGCTCATGACCCCAAGGTTATCCAGACCTGGGCATCTCAAGAAAATCAATTTATAACAATTTCTATGTCCCCTTGGCTCTAGTAGTAAAGTCCACATCAATTATAACATCAAATACAAACAGAATATTGACAGACCCTAAGGATCAGTAAAGTACCACCATTAGCCAGAGAAGGAAGATCTACAATCATCGTATGAACACCAAGGCAAACCAAATATTGACCCACTACTGACCCACACTAAACTATCAGCACGTCCACGTAGTGCTAGAAGCATTAGCAAGAGAAAATCAGCGAGAAAAAGAAACAAAAGGGATACTGAATACTAAGGCGTTTCTCGCATCTGGCTCTGACCTTCATGGTACTGTCTCTTGTGGAAGCCAAAGCTATGTGCAGCAGGAGGGTGACTGTCACCTCTGCAGTGACCCGCCTCTCCCCTCATGGGTACCAGGACTCTCGGGGTGGGGTCTGTCCCAGGAGTTCACCTGCTCCTGACAGAGAGGCCGGGGAGCCCTGACGGAGCGGGAGCAGCCCTGCTAAGTGCTCTCCTCTGTCAAGGCCGGGACCCCTGGGACAGAAGGTGGCTTCCTGCTCTGTGTCCAGCCTCCTGACTTTCACGTTTATGTCACGGTACCAGCTCTGCCTGCAGGTTTCTGGCAGTGACGTTAGGGTGCTGGAGACATCCCTGCCTCTGCTCACAGTTGGACGAGAGCTCAGTGGCGAGCGCTCCGCTCACAGGAAGCTCATCCACATGACGCCTCATTTCTTTTCCTTCATGTCCCGTGATTTTCCAGAGATGCAGCTCCCCCGATGTCCTCCCTTTCCCAGGGCTGTCTCTCAGGGTTTGAGGGCACTTCCCATGGCACACGTCTGTCTGCTGAGATGGCTTCAAATCCCACCCCCAGGCTTGTTGATTGTGGGTGATTGGCTGGGTGGGGGAGGGATGACACGAGGACCCTGGTTCGATTTGTGGGTCTAACGTGATTCCTTGGCTCTCTCAGGATGCCTTGTGGCATTCTGAACGCCCTTGCTCTTGTCGGTGAGGACCCAATCCATGTGACCCTGAGCCAAGGCTGGACAGCTGAGTCCTGCCTATACACAGCACATGTCTGCCCCCCAGCCCCGAGGAACCCGTGCTGGCAAGGTCATGCCCCCTGACCTCTGACCCCTTAGCATGGTATTCCAGTGTTCCATGCTAAGGATGCAGCCTGGGACCTGGTTGTCCTCTCTCCTCCCCTGTTGTGTTTCACACATATCCATGCTGTTGTTGTGCTGTTTAAGCACTTGGACTTTTCTTTGGTTTTATGACCATTCTGTTTTATCTGATTTTATGCCAGGTTTTCTGGTGTTTACCCTTGTTGTTTAGCATGGATGTTTTTCAGTATGAGCTTTCCATGTATATCCTTGGTAGGACCAAGAGATTAGTGATCTCTTCCTTCATAGTTATTTGTTCACTTTATTCATGTCCACATTGTTGCGTTGTTTTTACTTTTTTTTTTTTTTGGTGCTGGGGATCGAACTCAGGACCTTGCGCTTGCCAGGCAGGTGCTTACACTGCAGGCTAAGTCCCCAGCCCCCTTATTGCATTGTTTTTAATATGCAGAAGATTTTCAGTTTTACCTAGGGATTGTTGCTTTTCCTCACTATGCTTCAAAGTAAAGTAACTGGCTGAACAGCAGAAGGTTATTAATGGTAGAATATCAGTCCTCCGTTGCTCATTATGTATTTACTATGACTCCAGCTGGGTTCCTGTTTTCCTGAGATGTGCTAATTACAACAACATTTTAATTTCCTGATACACCTCTGTGTCTGCACTCAGGGGCTGGAGCTCATTGCTAACATCAACTGAAAGGCCTGAGATAGGTTTCCTAAACCAGGCCTGGTGGCACACACCTGTAATCCCAGCACTTTGGGAGGCTGAGGCAGGCGGATCAGAGGTTCGAACCTGGTTTGGGCAGTGCGGTAATTTAGCCCAACTCTTTCAAAATAAAAAATAGAAACGGGCCGGGGACATAGTTCTGCGAAGGCTCTGGGTTCAACCCCCAGGATAGAAAGAAAAAAAGAAAGAAAAGGAATTAAGTATTCTGAACTTGTCCTGAATTTAACAGGATTGGTCTCACTATGTCCACACTCGGTTCGGTTATCTCTGAATTTCTGCCTGACTCACTCTGTGTCTTGGAGTAGGTCTCCAGGCAAGTGAACCTTTCCTGTTTCATTATCTTCATTCTGAAAACCACACAGTGAATCCTATTGAGTCCATCAGCTTTGCACCACTGTAACAAGCACCGAGATGATCGACTTACAAAGAGAGGAAGGTTGTTTTGCTGACATCTTGCAGGTCCATGCCTGCTTCTCGGGGTGTGCGGAGCAGTCACCCAGGCAGAGAAGATCTGCTCCCTGATGGATGGCAGGGGGTTGAGAGAGGGCTGGGGAGGGCTGGGGGTCCCACAGGACCATCTGGGGACCTCTCTGCATGGCCTGACACCTCCCACCAGCCCTGCCTGCGATGGGGACCCAGCTCCTGGCAGCACTGCCCTGGGCATCACATGAGTCGCAACCACTTGCGTGATGGAGAGCATTTTCCTAAGGAACGAACTCCCTCGCTGCTTTGAGATACAGCCAAGCCCACTGAGCAGGGCAGATGGGCCTTTCCAAGGCACTGCTGGACGTTGGGGCGTAGGGCTTTTACCAGGGGCTGGGCGCTGCAGTTGTCCAAGGTGGTTGTAATAGATCTTTGTTGATCTGGTGGCAGGGAAAACAACAAACCTGGATACTCATGCTTTTTGTAGATGAAAATTTTCAGTTCCTTCAAATATTTTCATGGGATCCCTTTATTATTTATTTTTATATAACCACTTCACTGAGATACAGTCACATACCAACAATTCACCACCCAACGTGCACAGTGCAGTGGGTTCTACCCGCTCACAGATCACACTTACTCAGAACATTTTTATCTCCCTGAAAGCAAAACCCGAGCCCACCTGAGGTCTCCCTCCACATCTGTCCACCACGGCCTGGCTCTCGCTCTCTACTTGCTGTGCGCACACTGGTCTGCTCGGCTCTCTCTGGGGCTGTGTTCTGCATGGGCTCCTTGGTGACAGTCACTTGCCACGCAGATCTGGGAGGTGCTGCAGCCCAGGTGCATGGGCTGCATTTCGTCGTGTCCTGTGCGTGGCCCCCACGCAGGATCTTGTTCATAGCGGTCCTAGGGACACTCACATGGAAGCTCGGATGTGGACACTGTCCTTGCTCCTTTTGGGGGCACAGGTGGGAGAGAATCAGCTGTAGCCCCTTGTGGCTGAGGTCTTCTTGGGGCCGAGTGGCACAGAGCCTGCTGTCCCAGGGTGCAGTAGCTATGGAAGATGAAGGAACTGCACAGTGATGGGCTAAGTGCTGAGGCTAGAGGCGGGGCGGCGGGGCAGGGGCTGCACTGTAACATGGGCGAGAGGAGGAAGCTCCCAGGGCACAGGTCAGAGCCCTGGGAGGGGAGCTGGGGTGCACACCTGCACTCCAGTAAGTGCAAGGACACATGATGGCACCTAAGAGTGGGGGAGGAGCAGGAGGAGGAGATAGAAGGGACGAGAAAGAGAGAGGCTGGCAGGCACCCGGGGACTGAGGCTGTGCACGCCTCAGTCCTAGTGACCCCTTCCCAAGTGAGGTGGGCCCTGGGCTTCTGTGCAGAGCGCCCTTGTGACCTGGTTCTCAGGGCCGTGTTGGGGGTGCAGTAGGGGCCCAAGGCCCTTGGACGGGGCTGTGGTCCAGGAGAGGATGAGCTCCAAGGCCTGGAGGTCACCAGCTTGTACACACACACGCAGGAAGGCCCAGAGATGTTGGATGACATGGACGAGGGTCATTATGTACTCTCAGGCCACTAGGGCAGCAAGATGTCCCTTGGAGCCCTGACCTGTCTAAGGCCACATGCATCTGGTGGCTGAGTCAGGACAGTGCCTACCACACAGTTTGATGAGAATGGATTATGGGTGAATGCTGGAGCCTCCTGCAGAGCTGTCATTTAGACAGAGCTTGAGGCTGAGGGTTGAGAGTGAGGCTGGGATCTGCTGACATAGAGATCGGGGTCTGTGTGACCTCCTTGGTGGCCCTGACCTGGGGGGGCAGGCTAAGCCTCCACCCTGTGACATGGGGACATAGGTGAGGAGCCAGGACAGTGAGGAGAATAGTGACCTGAGGGGAGGGGCTGGAGAGAGGGATGACCTGGAGCTGCGTGGAGCCCTCTCTCTGAGAGACACGTAAGGGCCATGATGCAGGACCTGGAGGTCAGGACACCTGACGGCCACTCCTCAGCCCCCTGTCCTGATCAGTATCTTTCCGGCTCCATTGTTTGCTTGCTGGTTGCACTGTTCCCATCTTCTCTGCTTGCAACTGTGTCACTGGTTAGCACAAGGCTTGTGACACAGTGCATGGTACAAGCATGTGCTGGAGAGTGCTGAACAGATGGACGCGTGAGGAGGCTGTGGGGACGCTGTGCCTGGCTTGTCACACCTGAGTTCGTGCAGTGATTCTCTCCACAGGGTCCTCACTGTGTGCACGTCCCCAGGCCAAGGAGATGCCGCAAGGGCTCATTTAATTCTACTGCAAGTCAGATATAGCTCCCCAAATGACACCCCTATTGTCCTGGAGACACACCTGGAAGTGTGTTACCCTAATTTCCTAGGTGTCTCTCAAGTCAATCAAGTTGACCATCAAGATAACCATCACATTTCTCCCTGTGTAACTTCCCAGCCAAGCACATCTCTTCAAACTGTTAATTTCCAACTGGAGACGCTAACAAATTTAGAATCATCCTATCATCATCTGATTATTCTAGACAGCACCAGAATCTTGATTCCTTTTTCCAAAGTCTCAACAATTCTCAAGTCAGTAAAAAGTCCAGTCTGTAATCTCCACGGGGACTCGAGCTGAAGTCTTAGTTTTGAAGTCTTGGACAGTTAAAATAGTCATGTTATGCTAGGATACAATGGTACAGGTTTCTGTTCTAAAAAAGAAAAATAAGGGAGATAGAAATGAATCGGGTCAAAGCAAGACTGAAACCTAGGTGAGCAAACATTACACCCCCCATCTCTGGGTCCGGTGTCCAGGAGATGCACTGATGTGATGCGAGGCCACTCTCTCACAAAGGCAGGAGACCGCGGTTCCCAAGAGCTGGGCAGCCCCGACCCCGCAGCCCTGCGGTGCAGCCCTGTGGCCTCTCTGGTGCTGACTCTGCTTGCCAATGCCACTTTCCTCCGTGTTCCTGGATTCTGCAGTTTTCTGTGTTCTTCAAGGCAGCTTTAGCCTCATTCCCTCAGCTGCATGCATTTCCCTCTCAGGAGGTCCCGGTCACAGTGCCTGACCTCCTGTCCCCTCCTTTGAAATTGCACCAGAAGTCTCCATGGGTACATAAGTCTTTCAGTCTGAGTGTCTGCAAATTCAGCATCATGTGGAAGACACCAGGGCCTCCCAGCGTCAGGTACTAGGATCAGGGCCCTCTGGACAGGGCTGCAGTGCTCTCTGGGAGCCTGGATTGCTGAAAGTGGGGAGACACTGCCTCCGTGCATCCTGAGAGATCACGGAATCCTGGGGCCCTTTCCTAAGGTGATGTCTTTTAAAGGCGCTCACACATTGCACCAACTTTGAACTCAGCCTCACATAAAGTTTCAAGGCATGGGTTCAATGTAGACACATTTTCTCCCAGAACATGACCCAGGCCTCCTCCAGTCATGTTCTCACTAGAGTGCTGCTTCCCCTCTGACATCTCAGGAGCACAGTTGCTCCTGTGTGCATTTCTGTCAGCATTCTAGTTCTCTGAGCTCCCACCAGAGTCCCGCATCACGCCATGCCTGCACCACCCTGGAGCTCCTCTAGCCCACTTCTCTTGTAACCTCCTGCTGAGATCCAGTTCCAAGTGCTTTGGAAACACCTGTCAGGTACAGTCACAGCTCTGACGCCACAGCCTCTGGTAACAATTTTCCATATGGATAACTTTCCTGCTTGTGTGACAGCATAGTCAGCACAGTCTCCTGGAAAAAGCAAAGGATTGGTTTTGGCCACAGCTTCATAGATTTCAGTCCTGGGCAGCTCACTCACTGCAAGGCAGGGACATCAGCGTAAGAAGGCACAGAAGGAAAGCAGCTCAACTCATGGCATGCAGGAACTGGAGACCTGGGGAAGGGTTAGCTAAGAGGGGAACGGGGACCAAGGTCACACTGCCAAGATTTACCTATGTGCTCCCCAAAATGTGCTCTACCAGTCACCCTATGTCTCCTGAGTCTATCAAGAAGAACCATCCTGCCTTTCCAACACTGCCACCAGCTGGGAACCAAACCTTCAATGTAAGAGGTTTTGGGGGACAGTGACACTCAAATTGTCACAGCTTCCCAAAGTCACACTTGATGAGTCAGGCACAAATGCTGTGGAGTGGAGAGCTCTCCATTGGAGCATGGGTAGGGAGCAGCAGTCTCCTGTTCACATGGGCTACACCCTCTGGATGCTGCCTGCAACCAGGAGTTCTAAGGAGCTGGGCCATCAGTAACCACTGCCAAGTGGCCTTTCCCTTGGTCACAGAACACTTAGATTCTGTTTCTAGGCCAGTCTTTTTCAAGGGCTCTCACATCCAGCAAGCACCTCCAGCTGGTGCTGCTGAAACACAGAGCTAGTGTTCTTCCTCTCCTAGCCGCTCTGAGCTCTTCTAGCTCCTGCATGACACAGCCTTCTTCTTCGCCCTCTATTTCTGCCTCTTTGGAAGTTGGTAGGTCTCCCAGATGATGACTCAGTTTGCAACAAACCATGGCACTCTCTTGAGTCATGTACTATCCCTCTTAGGATGTGTCCAGGTGTGTTTCCTAGCAATGGAAACCAGTGCACTGTAACACCAGGGCTCGGGAATTGAACAACCATCCAGCAGACTTAGCACTGTATAGATCAGCATTCTGCTCTGCTGAGCTCCCCTGGTAGCCTGCATGGGCTGGTGGATCCTGCCTAACATTCATGAACCCAAAGGGCCTGGATAAGAGAAGGTGGCTCTTGGCTCTCAGAGCACTCACAGTCTGCCCTGCGGCAGGTGAGATGGTTTGGAAACTGTGGGCTGAGTCTCTTGAGCTCCTCGTTCAGGAAATCCTATGAGGCTGAAACCTAAGACCTGAGGGAATCGTCAACACTCCACCGGGGTCTGCTTTTCTCTGGTGAAAGACTCTCCCCACTCACCCAGTCAAGGTGGCCTTGAAGTTGGAACTGAGGTAAAACCCTAACTCTTTTTTTTTTCCATTTTATTTTAAAGAGGATAAGACAAAAGAGGTCAGTACAGCAGATCGGAACTGAACAACATAGGCAACACAATACTTAACATTAAGACAACCGGACATTAACAATAGCTATCACAATATTTCTTTCTTTGCCATAGTTGAGCATAGTTTCAAATACAATAATATCAAACATAACAAAAAAGTATAAAACCATTCAAAGAGCGAAAGAATTACAGGGCATTCTGAAGCGAATAACAGAGAATGATCAATGGGTACTATAATATCTCATTTTCATTAAAAAATTTTGTTTGTACTTTCACACATATTCAAATCCCAATAAGACACAATGTGATAGATAGAACCAATGGAAATAGAAGAATAGAAGCTTGGTAGGACTTCTAAGAAGGACAGTATTAAATCAGCAATAGCTGTCATAATGTTTTGTTCTCTTCAAAACAGCTGTTCATGCCATCACGTATAATAAAGTCAAATAAAACAGAATAAAACCATTCCAACTGATGAATAAAAACATGGAAAGGCTTCAAAGCTATGAGATGGGGACTCATGATTACCATAAAATCTTATATACTCTTATCGACTCTCATACTAGGGAGACTATACGGTATTTACACATGTGAGTTTGGTTTATTTAGCTTATGAGTATGGTCTCAAGTCGTGTCCATTTATTTATAAATATCTCGATGTGATCATTCTTTATAGCTGAGTAGTACTCCATTGTATAGGAATACCACAACTTTTTTATCCATTCCTTAGTTGATGGGCACTTAGGTTGTTTCCAAGATCTGGCTATTACAGATTGTGCTGCTATAAACATGGGTACACATATATCACTGTGGTATGATGTTTTCAGATCTTCTAGGAATTTGCCTAGAAGTGGAATAGCTGGGTCAAATGGGACCTTCAGACCCATCTTTTTGAGGAATCTCCAGAATGACCTCCACAGTGGTTGCACCAGTCTACACTCCCACAAACAGTGTAGAAGAGTTCCTTTTTCCCCACAGCCTCTCCAACACTTGTTGGTAGTGTTTTCTATCTTGGCCAATCTTTCTGCAGTGAGATGGAATCTCAGTGTGGTTTTAATTTGCATTTCTCTCATGACTAATGATGATGAACATTTTTTCATGTATTTATTTGTCATTCGTATTTCTTCATCTGAGAACTGTGTATTCATTTCAGATGCCCATTTTTGGATTGGGTCTTTGAATTTCGAGGGTCTGATTTTTTTAATTCTTTATAAGTTCTAGACAGAAGTCCTTTATCTGAGGGACTGTCCATTAAGATTTTTCCCAATTTGTGGGTTTTCTTTTCAGTCTGCTGGAAATCTCTTTTGATGTGCAGAAACTCTTTAATAAGATGTGGTCCCAGTTATTGATTTTGGGAAGTATTTCCCGTATAGTTTGATTCTTGTTCATGAATTCTCTTCCTACCCCTATATCTTTGAGATTTTTACCCACTTTGTCTTCCAGCAGATTTAGTGTTTCTGTTTTAATATTTAGATCTTTGATCCATTTAGATTTTAGCTTAGTACATGGTGATAGACATGGGTCTAGTTTTAGTCTTCTGCATATGGATAGCCAGTTTTTCCAGCACCATTTGTTAAAGAGACTGTCATTCTTCCAGCAAGCTTGTTTGGCCCCTTTATCAAAGATAAGGTGGTTGAGTGAGTTTGTGGTTGTGGTTGTATCTTCCAGTCTATTCCACTGATCTTCAGGTCTGTTTTTATTCCAGTACCATGTTGATTTTATCACTGTAGCTTTGTAGTATAATTTCAAGTCAGGGATTGTGATGCCTCTTGCCTTGCCTTTGTTGCTTAGAGTTGCCTTTGCTATTCTAGGTCTCTTCTGGTTCCAGATGAATTTTAGAAGTGATTTCTCTAGATCTATGAGGTATGTTAGTGGTATTTTGATTGGGATGGCATTGAATCTGTATAGTAATTTTGGGAGAATGGCCATTTTCACAATGTTTATTTTTCCTGTCCATGAACAGAGGATGTCCTTCCATTTTCTGAGGTCCTCTTCGATTTCCTTTTTCAGGGTATTATAATTTTCCCTGTATAGCTCTTTTACTTCTTTCATGAGATTAATTCCTAAGTATTTCATTTTTTGGATGCTAGTGTAAAGGGTGTGGCTTCTCTTATTTCTCTCTCAGTACTTTTGTTGTTAGTATATAGAAATGCTATTGATTTTTGAGTATTGACTTTGTATCCAGCTACCTTGCTGAATTTATTTATTATATCTAGGAGTCTTTCAATAGAGTTTTGGGGGTCTTCTATGTAAAGTATCATGTCACCTGCAAATAATGATAATTTAACTTCCTCTTTTCCTATCTTTACTCCTTTTATTTCTCTTTGCTGTCCTATTCCTCTGGCTAGTATTTCCAGTACTATGTTGAATAGGAGTGGTGACGGGGGACATCCTTGTCTTGTGCCTGATTTTATGGTAAAGGCTTTCAGTTTTTGACCATTTAATATGATGCTGGCTGTTGGTTTGTCATAGATGGCCTTTATCATATTGAGGTAAAGACCTTCTATTCCAATTCTGTGTAAGGTTCTTAATATGAATGAGTGTTGGACCTTATCAGAAGCTTTTTCTGCATCTATAGAGATGATCATGTGGTTTTTACTTTTGGTTCTATTGATATGGTGAATTACATTTATTGATTTGCATATGTTGAACCATCCCTGCATTCCTGGGATGAATCCCACTTGGTCATGGTGTATAATCTTCTTGATGATTTGCTGCATCCTGTTTGCCAATATTTTATTGAGAATTTTTGCATCTATGTTCATTAGGGAGATTGGCCTATAGTTCTCTTTTTTAGTTGAGTCTTTCTCTGGTTTTGGTACTAGAGTGATATTT
>PVJX010008105.1:0-67324 GCA_004027295.1 Dolichotis patagonum
CTGTTTGAATGTCTACTTTACATGTTTTAACTTTGTAATTTGAACAACTATTTCCAAGAAGTCAGTATGTAATCAGTCAAGTAATAATTTCTTAGGTTTTATTGTTGTACTTTTCCTTTTTTCCTTGGAATACTGTATGGTTGCTACCCTTTATTCTGTTTTATTTTGTTTTGTTTTTTCCTCTTTAAATAAAATTATATAAAAAAAAGAGACGCCATGGACATTAGTCAGATTAAGATATTTAGGTCTTTGTTTCTCTATAGCTTTTAAAAGACACTTTTGGAAAGTTGCTACTGTATGCTTTTATAGTCTGAATTTATCTGGTAAAGTTTCCTCTGTTATAAAAAAAATTAGATTTTACTTTTGCTGCCCCTGGGTCCCTAGGACACTTAGGTGCTAAGACTCAAAATGTAAAAAGTGCAAAGTAAAAGATAGATAATAGGAAGTAGGGAGATCTTTTTCAAATGGGAAGATGAACAAGAGATTAGAAGATAAAGGGCTTGGGAAAAATAATTGAAGAAAAATGGAAATAGAACTTTCACAAATGAGAAGTAAAACACAAATTGCAAGAAATGGAAGACAAAGAATTAAGATGTGTTATGTACATGTACCACTCCTCGTGATAAATATATATGTACTAATAAAAAGTTAAAAGCCAAATCAATGACAAAAAGAATCTATACAGTGTTTAAGACCTATCTTCCAGAATATAACATGATTGTAACTCCCATAGAATGCTGTTTTGTTGCAGATACACTGTTAAGTTGAAAATGTTCGTGGAATTAAATTCTACTATGGCATTCTCTTCAACTCAGTCAATCACTGTGCAGTCTCCTAGGAGCTCTGATTTGCTCTGCCGGTTGTCTCAGAGCATCTTCCTAAAATGAATTTACTTTAAAGTTAAAGATGATTAGAGTGCCTCTTCTTCTGGAGACAATTGCATCGCTATATTCTTTGGCAGGGAGGAAAACAAGATAGCATTAATTTTTTCCAAGCTTTCTTTGAGTATTGTTAAAAGGAGAATTGTCAGCTTAATCCAACATACTATAACAACAAAAAGACAACTGCTATTAAAATGCTAGTTTTTTCTAATAAGACCATTTTGAGGAATTGTTTGGGAGGAAGAAAGAAGGAAGAAGGTTGAAGGGAGAAAGCAAAGTAATCTATTAAGTGTTCCTGACCTTCAAAGACACTGTTGTCACCAAATACTGTAGACAAAATAAACCAAGCCTGAGACATATTATTAAAATGTTTTTTTTTTTACTGTCCTTAGCCCAGTGGTATTGTTATCCTGCCTCTTAAACCATTATTTTTTTTCTTGGATGAATTTGTATTTTCTGACAGGTTTTATTAAGAATATATTGGAAAGGTCAAGTGTAAGCTATTTTCTAGTGTTTCCATGCAGCCTTTATGCCATGGTAAATAGAGATTGGAAGCATTTTATTTTTCAGCATAGCTCAGTGGATATGCATTCAATGGACTGTGCTTTTTCATAAATGAAAGCCCACATACCTTGTAGTTTTTTAAGACTATTTTAAAGTTTTAAATGTAGTCATCTTGAACTCTTCTCTTCAACTCTCAGATTCAATCACATCCTAATTCTTGATGATTCTGCTTTAAGAATATCTCAAAAATCCATTTTTCCATCCTACTTCCACTGTCTTGAGTTCATGCTACTTTCAACTCTTTCTGTATAACTGTGGTTTTCTCCTAATTTGTGTCTGCCTCAGATGCCTTCTCACCTCCAATGTAGCGTATATCCTTCCACTAGAGTGACTTTTCTAAGGCATAGGTCAGATGTAACATTTCTCTACCTAGAACATACACACACGCAAATGCATGCACGCGCATGCACACACACACACACACATTCAGAGTGAATTCTGAGGTCCTGTAATAATTGCTGTGATAAAAAGGCTCTGTGTACTATTGTGGAGAAGTCCTTTGAACTAGTGAAACTTTTACTGAACAGGTGACATCTGAGTAAGGTTCTGAAGCATGAGTAAATTCCTCCCATTAGAGAAAAGGGAAAATTATATTTCACATAGAAGGAAATCTACAGAAGCTCAGAAAAATGAAAGCACATAGCATGTTTGAGGAGTTTTGAGAAGTTTGTCATAAATGAAGCTAAGAAAATGAGAGGGAAATGGTACGAGGTAAAGCTGAGGGAAATGATAGGAGGTAACTTGTTACTTTCATTTCTGCTTGTGATCTCCTTGAAGGAAAGAAACTGTCTTATCAAGTCCTAAAATCCTCAGGCTTGGACACTGACATGCTTACAGAACCGTTTGAACAAACTGGGTGAATAAGGAGAGACTATCAGTCAGTACCAATTCCTTGACCTGTTCATCCAGTGTGTATTGAATACTTCTATTAGACTTCAGGCTTGAGCAAAGTTAAGGCGTACTTATTCTTTTTATACAACAGTATTGGTAAGACCTGTTTCAAACACTGATTAGTTTGTTTTGCCGGCTTTTCCCTTTAAGATCATGCCCTCTTTTCTAGGACCAGATTATAGATTTACATTCATGCTATCTTCTCTGGGACCAGATTATAGCTTTCTTAATATAGATTTGAGTTTGGTGCTGTCAGGGGCTTCTCAAAAGGAATTAAATCACTTGTCAACACCCCATATTGATAAGCCTGAGGTAGAGTTGTTGAAGGGGAAGTAAGTATAAGGATGCATTAGCATACTACAGGAATCTCTGTCTTCTCCTGTGTTTCTAATTCTACAGTTAACAGTGAGAGCGGTTTATCATACATTTTTGAAAAACTATATAGTGATCAAAAACTAGGAATACAGTAAACTTATCTCTAGGGCATTGATGATACAATATAGCAAAATTAATGGGGTGGGGGTAGGGAGGTAGGATAGAAATTTTGACATGCAAGTGAAGGTTTACTGTAGTATGTAGTTCTATCTTTAGAGAATGCTAAATCACAGACTCATCATTGGTTAATTAGAAGATAATTAAAATTGTAGCACAGTGATTGGATAAATAGTTAATGAAGGCTAAATAAATGAAGAAAGGAAATCCGATGAAATTATTGTGTACATTTTGGGAAAAGCAAATATACAGATTTATTCATGCAGTGCATTAGTCTTAAAGGATGTAAATATCCTCATATCATTAATTGATAAAATTAACCCTCCATAGACCAAAAGAGTTCCAGCTTTCAGTCTCACCTTCAAAGCATTTTACACTAAAATGCAGATTTATCTGACAGCACTTTCAGTTTCACTTACATCATGTGAAATTATTTGCTGAACCTTGTTTACAACTTATTTACTGGCATTTTAAGAATTTATTAGCAGAAATTGATGTTCACTGAATGTTGCAACTGTTTCTACTGAAAGGTCTGGCTCAGCCTAGGCTCCTGACCAGATCTAGCTGACAAGCTAGTTTTGAAAACCACTGGAGTGGTATCTGCAGAGAACTGTGCTTCCTTTTGATAATTGCCTCAGCTTTATGAAATCAATCAGCCTGAAGGGAAGACCTCATTACAGATCTGACAACATAGACTCCAATTTCAATAGCAGAACAACTCTCTGTCCTCGGGCTCTGAAATTTGTAATTATTTATTTTATTGAATGAGAAACACCCATAATACAATACCTCTGGACACATTCTCAGACAAGTACTTAACAGATAACCTAATGGTCAGTGTGTTAGGACCCTGCTCTTTTCCTGTCACTCAGGTGGGAAATTTGTCAACAGAAAATCAGCATGGCTTAGAGCCAGCTCAAAGCAGGCACTGAAAAATCACTGTCTCTCTAACCCTCCCCACCTCTGACGATGAGAAAGAAACAATGGTTGCTGTAACTGTTCCCAAGGCTAACCTAAAGCAAAATAAAGATTTCTCTTCTCAGTTCCCTCTGAAGACTGCCAGACTTTATCCTAAGGAAAATGATAGATTGCTCCTCTACCATCTGTCACTGTTTTATCAGATCAACATTTTTTGAACCTTGTTTTCATTGAGGAATATGATTTTGCTGTGTTTCCAAACCCTTAAATTGTAGAGAGGAAAATAGTCCTGATGCTTTCTTCTTCTTGAAGTTGGAAATATGTATTTTGCTTTCATACTCACAGAACTCAAACACTTTAACAAATATAGTTCAAACTTTTCTCAAATAACTCATTTTTACCAGTCCTGAAGATATCAGCCACACTGCTTAAGCATAGAGTATAGGAAAATACAGATTTAGAGAAATGGTCTTTCTCCATCCCAACTCCAGTGTCACTGCTAGCAGTACTCCAATAGTGTAGCACCCAGCTTGAACTGGTATTCAAACTTTGGAAGGAGATATTTCACTTACAAGCAGAAATTGTCATACTTTTGTGTTGGAAAGTTCAAGACAATGACAAATATGGTCTCCTATCCTAAACATAGTCAAGGCAAAGAGCAATCACTATTTCCAGCATTGTTTATGAATGATTTACCTTAATGGCTATGCATTATCTGTAAGAAAAAAAAATGCCTTAGAAGAGGAATGCAAAGTGAACATCTTCCAATCCATATATAGTATGTAGTCTGGAGTCATAAGGAGCTACACTATCCCAATGTTCCTATTTCATTTTTGTGGCAAATTCATTTACTTTCCTCCCTTCCCTGTGAGGGGAGACATTATCATCCCCATTATGCAATGAAGAAGCCTTCTGAGATCAAATGACCTTTTATATACCTTGTAAGTGGCACGTTTAGTAAGGGACATACCTAATAAGTGGCAAATGAGGATTTGAATCTAAGTCTGATGCTAGAGCAGCAATATCCAGTATAACTTTTCTGTGATGATTGAAATGTTTTACATCTGTGCTGTCCAATATGACAGTAACTAGCTACCAGTGGTTATCAAGCACTTGAAATGTGACTAGTACAATTGAACTTTTTACTTTAAACCATTTTAGTTCATTTAAACGTAAATTTAAATGACTACTTGTGGATATTGTAGTAGAAAACATATCTCTAGAAATTGGCTTTTCTTGACTAGTTTGTAAAGCAGGATCTGTAATTTGGTGCACATGGAACTGTTAACAGATAATCCATATATGGATCCTTTTTGTAGTGTTCTTATATAGGGGTCTTAGTCAGTGGAAAATCTGTTTTGTCATTCAAAAAGGGCAGAAAATGTATACAGAGACAAAGTATATTCACTTTCTTTTGCTATGACAAAATAGCGGAACTAATCCATTTAGAAGCAGGAAGATTTACTTGGCTCATAATTTCAGAAGTTCAGTCCATGGTTATAGGATTTGTTGATTTGGAGTTGTGGGAAAGCAGAATATCATAGCACAGAACACATAGTAGAGCAAAGCTGCTCTTTTTGTGGTCAGGAACCAAAGAGAGAAAGCGAGGAAGGGTCCTGGGTTCCAGTAGTCCTTTCCAGGGGGCAACATCAGTAATCAAACTTCCACTAGGCCCCACCTCCTAAAAGTTCCGCTACCTTCCAGTAGCACTACCAGCAGTTTTAACATATGAACCTGTGGAGGACATTTCAGATCCAAACCGTAAGACAAGGTTAAGGGTAAAGTGTGTGATAGTCTTATTACCACTCCTCAAAGAGTCTTTAGGAATCTTAGGATAGAGAAAAATGCTAAAAGATCCTCAAAACTTTATTTCCCTCCCTTCATGACTGCTCCTAGAAACAGGTCAGTAGGTATCTGATGTAAACAACACAACTACATTACCCAAAGTTCAATACAGATTTCTAGAGTTCTTATATTATTATACACAATACCATACCAGGCATCCTGGAGGAAGAGGGCTTAAATGACTGAATATGAAGTATGTCCTCAAGAAGCTTACAACTTAGTAGGGGTAAGAGATAAGGTAAGGTAAGAGAGAAAGGAGGATAAAACAAAATAACCAAAGAAATAAAACACAAGGCATGTTCTAAAATACATAGAGACGATACAGATTTAAAATCTAGGGAGAGCTAGAATAGAGCCAAAAACCTGAGTTCTTTTTTCTATTGCTTATTAGCTGTGTGACCTTGGGAAATTTACTTCAGTGCTATAAATTTCCCATTCTTTGTAATATAAAATAGGAGTAATAACTACAAAATAAAAAAAGGGATACTGTATATATCTATGGTATTGTTTACAAAACAAATGGTGGTATCCCTAGTGAGTGGTGACTGTTGTCCATTGCTAAGTGTATGTTGGGTTTGATAGAGGTAAACAAGAAAAGATACCACCATGAAGCTAATAGCCTGAGATTTACTCTGACACAAGGGTAGTTGTGGTGTGTTTTGTTTGTTTTATTTTGCATTACTGGAGATTGAACCCAGTGTCTTCACACTGAGCTATATCCCCACCCCTTTTAGAAATTTATTTTTATTCGGGAAAGGGTCTTAGTAAGACACTGAGTTGCTCAGAGTGGACTTAAATGATAATATTTTATAAGTTGAATTTCAACTTTGTGAGGCACAATAGTGCATGCCTGTAATGCTAGCTACTTTGGAAACCAAGGTAAAAGGATTGAAAGTTTAAACCCAGACTGGGCAGTTTATCAAGAGCCTACTTCAAAATAAAAATTTCTCAAGAAAGGTTGGAGATATAACTTAGTTGTACAGCATACTTGAGTTTGATCTCCACTACTGGGGGTATAAAAAGCAGATTGAAAAGCACTTTGCACCAAAGGTATGGAAATAGGGAAGTACTAGATGGATTGTGAATGCTAGAAAGTACCAAAGTGAGATCCCCACACCAGCCAAATCAACAGCATCTGTAAACTTGTCAGAAAAGCAGACCACAACTCAGACTTTCTGAATCTGAATCTGCATTTTAACAAGATCCCCAGGGAACACGTCCACATTAAAACGTCTGAAAAGTGTTGGCGTAGATTGTAAGCTAGGGCTGGGCATAATACCAAGAGACAAAGCTTGAAATGGTTAGAGCTTTTTCAATGATGGACTTAAGTGCCTTCACCAAGTAGTGTGGGGAATTACTAAAAGTTGTCTGAAAGATCTCTCACTGCCAGTGAAAACTTATCTGTCACCTGTTTCACACCTGGAAAAAAGGTGGCTGAAACCTAAATTTCGCTCTGGAAGTTTTTATATTCACTGCCACTCAAGCACGTCCTTCAGTAGAAATGGACTTTTGCCCTTCCTTTTGTCATCCCTTTCCCAATACTTTTACTCACTAGTTAATCTTTCACAATTGCCCTTGCTTTACCTAAATCAGTGATATGCAATACTGGATTCACAAAATTGACAAAATAGGTTTTATTTGTTTGACAGGAGTTAAGACTTGAAACTGAGAATTGTTCAGTTGTTTTGACTGCCAGCCTCTCAGCTAATGAGTAGAATCGCAGTCCAGCTGTTTTGAACATTGTGACTATTCCCTCAGTACTACAAAAGAAATGGCTAGATAGTGGAGAGCTGCAAATGTGTGTTCAGAGATTTTCAGGCCTGTACTGAAGAAAGAGGGAGGGTGAACAAAAGTGAGGAGGAAATTCCAGAGATGGACAAATCCTACAAAAGCACCTACCAATTTATTAAGGGCCTATGCATTATCTCAATCTTATTTTCCCAAAAGTTTTAAATAAAAAACTAACTTGGAGATACCCTCCTACCATAATACAGTCCAATACATGATTTAAAACTAAAGTCATATGGAAAATAAGATTCAGGTTAAATTTGTTTTATAGATAAATTAACTAGCTAGAATATTCCTATTACCAAAAATTAATATTCATTTTTAAGCATCAGTTACTGTCTGGAGATTGCTGCCTTTAATTTTCTCAGGACTTTGTGCATTTTAAAATTAAAAAAATAATTCTTATTATTATTTTGCAGTACTGGGGATTGAACCCATACTCTTTACATTGAACTATATCCCCAGCCCTTTTTGTTTGGGTGTTACTGTCTCAACTGAAACAGTTGTTTAAATTGTCCAGGCTGGGCTTGAACTTAGGTTCCTCTTGCCTCAAACTCCTAGAGTGCTGGTATTATATCCATGTGGCACCACACCAGGCCAAATATTGATTGATTGATCTATTGATTGATTTTTAAAATTTTAATCTCTATTTTTATTAGTACATGTTTGCTAACTATTTGCTTTTGAACCGAACTGATCCAGAGAATTGTATCTCTTTGTGCTATGGCTATGGAGTCTATGGGCCACAGCTGCAAATAAGATGGCATGGATTTACAGGGTCAAATTTCAGTATTATAACTTTGTGCAATCATTAAAAATGTTAGTTTGCATCGTGAAGATTGGTCCTAATTTGGCCTGATAGTGGAAAGCCCAGGAAAGTAAATTGTGATAGTAACTCTTATTGCAGCTGGACATAAAGAAATCATTGATCTTCTTTCACAAGAATCCTGAAAATTCTTCAGTGCATTCCACAAATCCCAGGGATCATTTGCATGTGTATCACAGACATCAGTGCATATGAATTTCTTGACCTGCAGATTGGAGTATTCACTGAGAATCACACATCATTCTGAGATGTTTGACCCCCTGCTTCCATTAGATGAGAAATGCCATTCTCCAAGGACCATTCCCCCACCCTTCCCCAATATGCATACTTTGTAAAGAGGCCTCATGTGTGCTATGAAGTCAGATAATCTGTGGTTTGACAGGACGTGAAACAACAGCTGGTCAGTTGTCTACACTAGTCATATTGGTTTTAGACAAGATTACATTATCACATGGATTTTTTTGATTGTGAGAATATGATACAGAAATAGCAGAAATCTATAACACTAACGTTTCTTATCTGTGTATTTTTATCAATTTGTGCTTCTGAATGTACAAACTAAATTTTGTAGGCTTGGGGGGATAAGGGGACAAGGTGTGATGGAAAAGAATGATCATAGTGCAAAATTTTATTAAGTTTATCCTCAGAAATAAAAGCAGCAGCTAAGGGAAATGTGTAAGACTAGAAAAATTCTGTCTATTCTGTTAGTGTCTTTTCCTTTTCATTTGTTTTTCTTGCAGTGACTATCAGTAGAATCCTTTACAAGTTAGAAATCTCGTGTGTTCATTCTGGGGACAATAAGCAAGATAATTCAGTGATGTTCATTCTATACCTCTGGCAGTATAGGGAAAATAAAAAGGAATGCCACCAAATAGCACAGGTGGTAGTTTTTAAAAGGTGAGGAAGCCGGGTGTGGTTGTGCGTGCCTGTAATCCCAGCATTCAGGAGGCTGAAGCAGGAGGATCCTTGATAATTTGAGACCAACATGGGCACAAAGTGAGCTGAAGGCCAGCCTGAACTGCATAGCAAGACCCTGTCCCTGAAAGACAAAACAAACAAAAAAACATTGAGGAGAGCTAATTGAGTACCTGGGAGCCTGGCAAGAAATGGGCCTTAGGCAAAGAATTCTCCAGGGATTAAGGCCTGTTAGGAATTCTATAAAGATTCCTGAACTATACAGAAAAATGAACTAGATAATAAAAAACATCAAGAGAACTGCCCCAGAGATTCGGCCACGGCCATGGCGGAACCCGGGAGCCTGCACAAAGAAGCAATTTGCCCACCCTCTTGGTAAGCGCCTTCCTCCGCTGTGATCCAGGAGGAGAACCAGGGAACGGCCCCAGGGATCGGGCCAGGCCATGGTGAAACCCAGGAGCTTGCACAAAGAAGCAATTCGACCGCCCTCTTGGTAAGCGCCTTCCTCTAGCATGAGCTAGGAGGAGACCCAGTAGTGTCTCTCGAACCTACCAGTGTGCGGGCTTGAAATCAAACAATCAAACACCCCTCCCCCCACCCCCGTTAGCAACTGGGGACGGAGGTCTGAGCATTTCTTGGCAGGATGACTGTATGCAACATAGCAAATATGGGGGGGTCTCCTCTATCTTCTCTTTGAAAGCAAGTGTTGCCTTCAGTTTTGTTTCATTATGATTATTTGCTTTACTCTATTCAATATTCTCTTTCGATTGATTATATAATGTTCTGTCTTTGGTTTGATTTTGCTATACTTAATTGACTAGACAACTATTGTGACGATAATGAGATATATGCTATGGTATCTATTACTGTTATCCCGGTAACCTGCTGTAGAAGTTCTGTACCAAATTCACTGCACTGTCTCAGTTGGCTTTGTTCTATCTTGTTCTGTTGTATTTCTACTACCTTCAAAATAAAAAAAAAATGACCTCAAAAGTTTCTTTCAAATCTAGTATTTTCCAGTTCATCACATCTACTAGAAACTGATAAGAATTGCTTCCATCAGAGATTTAAAGATAAATTCTGTATTTTGGGCAAAAATTATGATAATTCCTCGTATTTTTATGCTTATGTCATCATAATTTTACCAACAAGAATTCTTGGCATTAACGTGATGTTTTTCTTTGTGTGGTTTAAATAATTTTAATGATGCTATTTTAATTAAAGTAATATTTGTCATAGAGCATATACACATAACAGAAAAGATTCTTTATATATATTTATTTATTGTTGTTGGTTTATTTGGTGCTGTTGGGGGGGGGTTGTAGTATTTTGCTTTCCCTGTAACCCTTGCTCTTAAATTATAAATCTTTGCAGACTCTGTTGGGTCCTGGATAATGTAAAATGTGGATTTGTGTTTAAATTCATCAGCTGAGTGAGATGTTTTTCTCTCCTTGTTAGGAAATGTTAACCTACAAAAAACAAGGGTGAGATGTTGCACTAAATTACCAGGGTTTTTACATACCTGGGTCTTGAAGGTGAACACAGAAAGTGCTTAAATTTACCTTTTATTCAGTGTCAGAAAGAGCTGTACCTTATTTTAGGAATAAAATTCTAAAGTCACTCATATTATCATCTGGGACCAAGTAAAGAGCAGACAAAATTATAGTCAGATGTCTATAATTGAATATGTTTAATTCAACAGATTTCTTCCCCTGAATTTCTTCAACTATTACAAAAAGTTACAAACAGCAATAAAGATTCAATGAGGAAAGTAGGATATACCCTTGCATCAGAGCAAGTTGTTGCTAGTATAGATCAATCTCTTCTTGTTATACATCAATAATTCAAGAAATTAAAAATGGAAATTCAGTCTTATAATAGTAGTAGTTAATATTTATTGACCCTGCCATATCCAGCTGCAGCACTCAGGTTGTGGTCGGGATAGCTCACCCAGCTTACTCTGAAAGGAAATAGAAATGATGGTAGCCTGGGTAATAGGAAGAAGCAGGAGAGCAAGATTGTGGCTCAGACAGTACTGTGTGCATGTGTGTTGGTGTATGTGTGTATACCCGTGTATACAGATTAATTGAACATCTACTATGTGTTAGATGTGTTGCAGAATTTTCTACATATCTCATTTAATATATTTAGCAGTCCCATAAGTTGGGTACTATTATTAGCCTCCTTTTATTGGCCATGGCTTTGAAGCACTGTAAGATCCTCAGTCAACTACATAGTAAAGCAGGAAAATGAAGTAATACATTATTCTGTAAAATTATCACATGCAAGACAAAATAAAGACTTTTATTATTAACAGTCATTAATCAGAACCTAAATCCTGAGCATTTCTTATAATCAGCACCTAACCCATCCTACAGTATAGTATTCAAATGATGGAGGTGCATTTAAAATATAATTATTTTAAGTAATATTTCTATAATCAGCAACAGAACTTTTCAGTAATGGCATTAATTCTTGATTATCAACTGCCAAGTCTTTATTCTAATTACATGGGTTAATATAATGAGTCATCTACTGCACCTCATTGAAGATTAATTCATTCATTCAATAATCACTATGTGCGTAGTGCTAGACACAAGGGATATAGATGTGGGGAAGTAAAGGGAGGAAGAGATATCCTCCTTAGGAAAAATTACAAGTTTACAGGGTGTAGTTTAATTCTTTAATTCTAAGAATTAATCCAACCATGTATTTGATAATCTTTGCAAGAACCATGTTTGCATTTTTATCATTCCTGTTTATACATTATGAAACTAAGACTAAAATTACATGACTTACCAAAATTAGCTAGTAAAGTATACCTTGATTTTGAAACTATCAGGCTCTTTCCACTATACCACTCTATCTTCATGAAACTTACGTTGATCAATAGGATATTGTGGAAAGAAATGCCAAGGGAAGTTTGGGAACAGTACACTGATCATATTTGGGTCTGAGACTACTCAAGTGAAAGAAACATCTTTATTTGTGAATAATGTAAAAATCTAGTATTCTTTGAAAATAATATTTATTGTGATATCAATATTTTCTAATACTCAGATCTAGTCATGTTAGAGATTTAATAGGAAACAGATGTGATGCAGTGAATAGTTGACTTATGATATAGAATCAACCATTTTCTTTAGTTATTCACATGATGGAAAAAAATGGATGTTTGATAAGTCCCAAAGGACATTTAATGGATGTGTTCAAAGTGGAGTATGATTGCTGAAGAAACAGTACTTCTTATGTGGACTGAAAATATCAGGTAGTGGACACTCTTTATTTAAAACAATACTGTGAAGTCATTTGGTTAGAATCTTAACATTCATGTTACTGAAATTTGGTTAACCTTTTACTAACTGGATTCCAAGCTTTTTATTGATATTTTTATACATTACCTCAAGAGTTATACAGCTAATGGCCACGGAAAAGTGGGGGTTAAAGAATGAATCATATCAGGCTAAACTGATTTCCCTTTTGATACGACAAGAGAACTAGTGGATAAAAGACTTAAAATAGATGTTTTTAGTTGGGGCTTTAACAAAGATTTTAATTCTACATTTTATGAAGTTCTAATTGAAACACTTAAAATTCCAGGTACTGCTACCAGTAGAGTAAGAAACTGTCTCTACTCATCCCTGACTGAATTATATAAGATTTAGAGGATTTGGAGAGTAGAAAATGCCTTTTGCCTTTTTATATGATGTCACAGAGCCTAGTAAAGTGACCATGCTATCAACAGCATTTGAAGAGATCAGATTAAAACCACTCAAACCTGGGTCGTAACTCCCCATCATTTCAGTGACTAAATAACCAACTTGAGATGTCTCTGTCTTTGTTTTCTCTTTTCATTTGGCATGGAGTTATGGTTTCTCTCTCTTTTTTTATAAGACTTTATATTTTCATTGGAAGTAACTTTGATACCGAGATAGCCTAATGATTGTATCTGCATCAATTCAACAAACCTTGTAATAAGATAACGGGAAAATGTTAGGGGGTAATCCAAGGAATACAAACTCAAGCTTTCTGCAAAGGAAGAGTAGGTACTCCCACTAGCACCTTAAATAAGATATTTTCTTTTCTTTTCTCTTTTCTTTTGTTTTTTTTTCTTTTCTTTTGTTTTGTTTTCTTTTCAAGAAACTGATTCTGTTGCTCAGGCTGGCCTTTGACTTCTAGGCTCAAACAATACTTCATCAGCCTCCCACGTATCTGGGACTACAGACCCATGCTACTGTGCCCAGTTAGTCCTTTCTTTTTAAAGGAAGAAGTTCAAAAACAACTGCTAGCTTGTGGCCAAAAATGTTAAGTTCCCACAGTGACAGGAAGGATCTAATGAATGATAGAACCACTTTCTTATATTTTAATTCTATACTTATAAACAAGATCTGTAAAAATTGCAGAGGGCAAGTGTCTTTAAGGAATTCACCTATTATACCTAAGCACTGAAAACCTAAAAGGTTTTCAACTAGTGGCTCATGTAAGAAATCTGGAGATGATCCCAGTCCTTAATGGAGTCTGGACTTTGGCTTTCTTTTTCTTCTTTAGGATTGAACCAGCTGCCCTTTGACCCTGCCAACAACAACGAGCCCCTGCAGTTTGGTAATACCAGTGGCCCTCTGGTCACAGAAGGCCTCATTGAAAATGGAGGGGACTCAAGCAAGAAAAGAAAGAGAACAAATGCTCCTTCAGGTAAGATAGGTGATAAAACAGTGTCTTTAGACAGTACTATTTAGTCAACACTTTCCCAGAGCCTAGTATGGTGTTTACTGTGCTAGTACTTGTAGGAACTAAAGAAGTAAAAGTTCCCTGTCTTAATAAAAAGAGGGAAACACATATAAGAACAACTCTAGTAATAAGATAGAATATCATTAATGCTGTGGCAAATAGGAATAAGGGGAAAAAATCCTTTAGGAGAAAAAATAAAGGAGAATTTGATTTAGCTTTAGGCATTGTGAAGTGCTTCATGGCTGAAATGTCATTTAAAAATGATACTTGAAGAATAGGTAGACTCAAAATGAGAGATGAATAAAGAGCACCAGTTTAGGTAGAAGGAATTATATGAGTGATTGTTCACTGTACATTTGTCTTTGTATGTACATCTGGCAGGCTACCCTCAATTTACTTCTAACACAGATAACTGCATATATTTGTGCCTCCACTTCTGCTCTTCCAAATGCATATCATGCCCACATGTATTTTATACCCTTATAATTCTCTTAGCACAGCTGGAAAACAGATTCTCCTAAATCCTCTGAAACAGCCAACTGAATTTTTACCTTCCTTTGCAATCCTCCCGACCCCAGCCTATATGTCTCATTGATCTATTCTCATCTTAAATTCCTCCAGAAAGAATAAAAAAACAAATAGGAGAACCCACTATTAACTGATCTTTTGATATTTTAAAGCACCATCTTTTGTTTCTTGATTACTCATTTGGAAATAGAATCTCTAATACACAGACTGATGTGAGAGATTTTCAAATGGGCCCAATAAATAGGTTTTTTTTACTATAATTTTATTTTCAACTTGTAAAATGGCATTTGTACATAATATCTCTTTCTCTTAGACCAGAGCTCTCTCTGCTAATAAATCAATGTATTTATTAAATACGAGTCTGGAAAATGAACATACAGCAAAACATTAGCTATGTGGAGCCCTCAAGAAATGAGCTATATTTTCTGGAGCACAAAGAGGAATGGTGAATAGCCAAGGAATTTCCCTGAGTTCTAACACTTACTCTATATCTCTCTGTGGCCTGTAGTCATTTGCTTAACTTCTCTGAGTTTCACTTTCTTTGACCTCTATTTTAAGAAGTGATAATAAATATACCTCGTAACAAATTAGATAATATAACATGGGTAAAGAATGGTATCTATATGTAGTTACCATTTAATAAATGTTACTGTTTCACTGTCATCATTATTATATGACATAAACCTTGTCTTTCTATGCACCAACATATTTCACGTTTTAGGTTAACTATTATGGATACGTGTGTGTGTGTGTGTGTGTGTGTAAGCTTATCTGCTTTTGTAAGCATATATATGCAGCACAATCTAATTCTGTTTGATCTTTAGAGGCATAATGTCAGTCATTAGGTATTGTTCTGAATTCTAATACCCTATTACAGCTTTCATGGTTTACTAAGGAATATAGGCCTTTTACTTCTACACTAAATTATCGTAGACTGGGGTCGTTTTGTAGTTACTAAAGTTACATTTTATACAAATCCTGTTTCCTACCTGTACTCACTTCTTACTCTTCTCAGTGTTCTTCCAATTAGTTATGAACCTTATAAAAAAGAAAGAAAAAAACCTTTCCAGCCCTCTTGGTTGATGACATTAGTACTATGTTAAGAGCTAAGTTGGCTATCCATGGAATCTGCCATGCATAGAACGCATGGAATTTATTGCACCAAGTTTAATACATCTATTTTGGCTGCTCTGAGGCCTTTTGTGGTGACTTACTAGTTTTTCTCTCTATTCATAAATAATGCTCTAGTTTAGAGTAATACCTCCTGAAATGTAGTTAACTACATTTCAGGGGTAAGGGTATGCACTAATCTGAATTATGAACTAACTTTAAGGAATTAACATTTTATTTCTAATGAGCATATTCAGTGAGAACAAAGTTAACTGTTGCAGATATAGGATTTTAACAGTAGATTACACTAATCTATAATTAGCAGAATCAACTTGCATTAAAATAATGAATATGCTGAAGTTCTTTAAAAAAATAATGTTCTTTAAAATAGGTAAAATCAGACCCTGGCAAACTAAATTAACTCCTGTGAAATCTCCTTCACACTATTTGCTAGTGAAACCTTTCTTTGTAAGCAGTACAAAGGTAACTCTAGCCCAAGTTAAATTACCACAAATTCCAAATTAGTGTAGTCCAAATTAATGATGCTTTGCTTTACAGAGAGTCTCTTGTCATTGTTCTGCTGGCATTCTTGTGATATTATAAATGGGCAGGTTGCGTAATATTATTTTCTTCCTCTGCAGTACTAGACAAAAGGAAGAGGCAAGGCGTTTTATGAGCAGAAATTGCCTTCTTATTTTGTCACTGTATACTGGATCATGCAAAGAGGAAGCTAGGGCTGGAAATTCTTGTAGGAATTAGCAGTCAGTTCTGTTCTAAGCTGAGATACTATGCAGCCATTGCCTCTCTTGACCTGGTAACCCCATGGGGTCAAAACCATCTGTCCCAACTCTCTTTCACTGAAAATAAAGTGAAGCTGAAAATGAACTGCAGTTCCAGTTCCTCACTGTATGTTCTTTTTCCCTTGCTTCCCATCCTTCCTACACTGCCCTTTCTCTACAAATTTCCTCTCCCCTTTGTACTAAAGCTGCTTTGCTTTTGTTTTGTTTTGTTTTGATTTTCAAGAGTGGAGACTGAACCAAGGACGTATTACATGAGCTACATCCCCTACCCTTTTTATTTATATTGAGACAAGATTCTGTTAAGTCACTAAGTTGCCAAGATTGGGCCCAAATTTGTGATCCTCCTGCCTTAGCTTCCAAAAGTTCAGGGATTTGAGGCTTAAAGCTTCTTTCTTAAGGGTCACCAGTGACCTCTGCTATGGTTTGAATACGGTTTGTCCTCCAAAGATTCATGTTCCAGAAGCTTGCTGTATAATGTTGGCAATATTGAGGTGATAGAACTTTTAAAGAAATGGGGACTGGTGGAAGATAATTAGGTCATGGGGGTTTCACCATCATGAATGGATTAATGCTGTTCTCTCCGAGTGGGTTAGGTCTCTCAGAAGTGGGTAAGTTCCAGACAACATGTTATTACAAAAGAGAAACACTGACCCTTCTCCATTTTTTGCTTACTTGTTTTTATACATGCCTCTTCTGCAGATGGCTGCTTTGCTTTCCATTTCTCTGCCACATTACAGTGTAGCTAGATGAAGTACCATACTACTTGCGTTTTCTAGCTACCAAAATTGTGGCCCAAATAAATGTCTTTTCTTTGGAAGGATATAAATAAATCTCAGGTATTTTGTTATCGCAACAGAAAATGGACTAAGAATCTCCATATTGTCAAATTCAGTAGCTTTTGGAACTTCTCAACTACCTTGTTCTCTTTTTTTTAATTTGATGCTATTTAATAACCTCTTCCTTCCTTGAATTCTACGTTCTCCTCTACAGCAATATGCTTTGCAGGTTTTTCATTTTCTGTCTTTAAACATTTTTTCTCCTTTTCTTCCTCCCTTCACTATTAGTGTATTAACACCTGTATTCATGGATGAGGAAATAACATTGAATAAATTTATCCAAGGTTAACTACCTAGCAGTTGGTTTAGCCAGGGCTCAAACTTCAAGCCTTATTCCTAAGTATTATACCACAGTTATGTTGGTTTATATTAGAAATTTAACCCCATTACTATAGTGTATACTAAATACTGGTAGCAAAATAAAAAAGCTCTGAATGTGTGGACATAAATGGGTTAGAATAAGAGGAGCACAAATTGGATTTGATAATCCCTATGGATCCTTTCAAACTTTGAGATGCCATGGTTCCTTCTTTTTACCTTTCCTTTCTTTGTCTGCTACTCCCCCAAACAAGTTTCTTTTTAACCAAGCCAGTCAAAGCTACCTTTCTCCAAAACCAATGTACTCACACACCTTAGTGCGTTCTCATTCTGTTTATTGCCTGTCCTAACATGTTCTTACTTTTACCCATCAAAATGTTATCCAACTGACACTACCTAGCATAGACCCCATTTTCTCCAAGCAGCCTTCTGGATCATACTAGTTAGAAGTATTCTTTTGTTCCTCTGAAATCCTTTGGTCAGTATATTCAAGTGAATCACTTGATTATGGACCACCTTGTTTATCCATATTAGTTACATCTGTATGTTTTAGTCTTTCAACTCAGTCATCAGCGGTTATTGGAAGTGTTCTTGACTCATGTGTCTTTTAATAAGGATACAGTATTTTACCTATAGTATATACTCAAATATTTGTCAATTAATTACATACTTAGTTGAAGAATTTCCCTTTACCCTTATAGTCTATTAATTTCTTTTCCACAGAACTGGACACCTAATATCTCATATCAATTAACTGATAGCCTCACTTGTCCCTAAAGCTCAAACTCAGACATTTGTGAGATTACACCCATAGAGCAGCCACAAAGCAACTCTTGCCAAAAGATTACCTGGTCCTAATGGCATCCTTTTGACTATTACCAGGTAGTATTTCATAGATGCCCATGGGAAACCAGTGAGTGAAGTTTGGGTGTTCTGCCTCAAGATAAAGTAGATTTAAGTAATCAAGATTACATAAGCAATCTGGTCACAAACTTCTGTAAGGATCTAGCAGCTTTGTAGTTTTATCTTAAGGTGACCTCAGAATTCTTCAAAGTATTTTTGCTCTTGTATTTCAACTTTTACTCTTGAAAATATTTCTTCAGTAATGTTGCAGCTGCACAAATTGCCTAAGATGGCAGTAATTGCATTTATTCATGTGGTAGTCTATGGAAAAAGAATATAAGATTGTTGACTTTATGTAAAATCACAATACCAGGTTCCTTTCCCAAAATGCCATCTGCCTCATGGTTTGAGAGCCAGCTGGATTTCTGGAAGCAGAGATACCAACCACTAAAGTGGAAGAATCTATGCATCAGTAAAGTCAACTGGATGATGACTAAAATTGAATGGTTTGTTTTAAACGACATCAGGGTGCTCTAGTAGTCAAAGAGAGTATCAGCTCCATGAATGAGTGTACAACTAACTAGGAATAATTATGATATCTAAATAAGCATCCATGTGTGGATATAGTCTATTTATATCATCTTTTCTCTATAGGCCTATGTTTGAAGATATGTTTACACTTAAATATTCTATGCTCAGTACTAAATAGTATTGCCAGAGATCATATTAATAATGAATAGCTTGTTATGGAAAGACAAATTCTCACCCATTTTTCATTTGTGATAATGATTAAATCCCAAATTCAAGATCTCCAGAAAGAATCTTCAGTTCAGTAATTTGCATCAAGGTGGTGAGTCTTTCTCTTAAAATATATTCATACTCATTGCATTTTATAGGTGAAGTACAAATAACCAGAGAGGAAAAATGACTTTGACCAAGTTGGACTCATATCACTAGGAATATCTAATCTAGATCATGGGCATCCTAACTCAATCTCAAGATTTCCTTTAGAATTTCTAAGAGTCAGAATGAGACTCAACAATATAGAGATGACAGTGAACAGTTCCAACAATGCTAAGACCAAGTGAATAGGAAGTGGGGCTGCAGAGCAGCAACAAAAGTTTTGGTCAGACATCAGGAATAACAAACTATACTGTTATGGATTGTTAGGGAAGTTGTTTAAAATCACTTGGAAGAGAAATATAAAATAAGATGAGCACTCATCTGCCTGGAGTATTTTTATTTCCTTTCTTATCTAGAAAAAGGGGAATGAAATAGGCAACTTTTCAATAACACAGCCCTTTGATTTACCTCAGACTCACAGGGCTGAGACTTTTATTTTACATGTACTTTGAAGTCCAAAAATGAAAGCATTGATTGTTTTTAAAGGGAGAAAATGCCACCATTTTAATGTCTTGGTGTGTGGTATTTCTAGCATGTCAGCTGAATTATTATATTGCCAAAGGCAAGAAGAGGCTATTGTTCCTTCAGATGGAATTAAAATAAGAAAAAGTAGAGACTAATAGCCCTACTCAGTTTCTTTAGTTCTTTGGACATTTTTATCTGATTATTATTTCAAGAAATAAAACCATTATCTTGATAACTGGAGGATCAAAAAAGTATGCAGAATTCTTTGTTTCTCAGGACTAATAGAAACTCAAGGTGAATTTTTTCATCTCTAGGATGAGGTAGAGGAGAGACTGAAAGTGGAGAAGAGCCTGAGAGTGGCACAAAAAGGCAGGATAGGAAAATGCAAATATATTTCTCTTGAATTGCCCCAGTCATCAGAATAGCTTTGGAATGATTTTTGTGACTTTACTATATTAATGTCTTTAGGAGTTCTCTTAGGAGACATAAAATGTAAAGTCAGCCTCATATGGTCATAATGCAGAGGCCGTGGTAGGTTGTGAATCATAGTGTTTTAGAATTGGAGATGACTGTGTCTAACCTAATCATGATTACAAATGAAGAAACTGAGACTAAGAGAGGTTAATCATCTAAAATCACATGTTTAATTCATGATAAAACAGGAACTGGTTATTGCCAGATCTATATAATCATTTCAAATTAGCTAGGACTATGGCAGGTAATTAATTCATTTTTATTGGAGAAATTTTATCTATAACCCAGAAATGCTTATTTCCACCATTTAATCACTAAATGATTTGTAGAAAGCTAATCCAGTGGTATGTGACACCCTCTATCTGTTACGGCTGTAACACCTGTGAGGGCCCTTTGATCTTCAGATAGGAAAGGACCTGGAGATTGGGAAATGCTTGTGAGGGGAACCCTTGGAACCCTTAATGTATTGCTGAACGCATGGAGCTCAGCAAAAACTCTTTGTGAGACCTGCTTACTTGGTGGGGCAGTTTGCACCTTTCTCCCAATCCCAACTCACCCTTAAGGCTACTCAATCCAAATAGGAACATATTTATAATTGATTTTCCTGGTGACTTAAAGTTTACTGCATGATTTTTGTCTAGGTGGTCTTTTCAGTTTCTTGATTGGTGAATAGACAACTGAAAAAAATCAGTTAATATAAGTAAAATTCAATTTTAGAATAAGGAGATTCTTAAATTTGGAAAGGTTGTCTCCCCCTCCATTAGTTAAATAAAGTTAAAGCAATTCATTCTTGTCCTTAGGGTCTCCAAGGGCCTCATGGCCTTCATAAGAGAAAGCAGCATACTCAGACATGTAGTGAAAGTATGTTGTAGATAGACTGTGGCTGTAATACTGGATTTATAACTAATTAATCTTTTAACCTTGGGTAAATTACACAGGTCATTTCTAAGCCTCGGTTTCCACAACTATTTAATAGGGAAACATTATTTTAAAGTGTTGGTTACTACTATTGCTTGTTGGGGTTTGACGGGCTAAAAGTAACCATACTGATTTTTCTGTTTCCAGTTATGAATTAAACAGAGGGGAGTAAAACTACAAAAGTCCCATGGGGAAGAAAATGTAGTATCTGCTGCATATGTAAAACAAATTAAAGAACATGGCCTGAGCCTGAGGTCCAGTAAGGTTTATTATCAATTAAGGCTGCAAACCTGTACTTTGATACCCTTTTGTGGAGAAGACTGAGTCAGCAAAGCAGATCGTTTACCCTTCCAGGGTCATTGGGAGTGATGAGTTATGTCACACTTCTGTGAAAGCTAGATATTCAGAGCAAGATAGGCCTGCAGGCCTTTCTCTAGAAGACAATGTCAAGAGAAAAAGGGTCCTCTCAGCAATAGGGCTTCGGAACTGAGAACAAGAATGCACAGGTTAGTCCATGAATGAGCACTTATTTTCATTCTAATCTTCCAATTAAATAAGGAGGACTTAGAGGTAGGGCAAAAGCCCAGAGGAGTTTCCATAGTGCTGTATGTCCCTCCTCATAAACCAAGTGGGAGTCTCCTCTTCCTGATAGAAAGATGCCAGGTGAGACAAGAACCCCCATAACTAACCAACAACATTGCTGTTTCTTTTAAGACTAACATGACCTTCTTCAGCTAGGTATGATGGCATATGCCTGTAATCCCAGCATTGAGGAGGCTGAGCCAGGAGGATTGCCATGCATTTGAACCACGTAGTGAACAAGGCCAACCTGAACTACACAGTGAGACCCTATCTCAAAAAACAATGATGTTTTTCAATGTACTTTCTCTGGGATTTTTTTATACAAGGGAAACTGGAAATGACAATCAATTGTGCTGATACACAGAAAAGAGGTTGCTTTGGTACCACATCTGACACATTAAGATTTCTTAGATTTACAATGTTGAGACAATTCCAGATGGAACAAGCCTCATATAATCTAATGTAGCACCTCACAGTGAAGAAGCTCCATTTTTATGAATTTCAAACACAGAATGCCTCTGTTGCCTTTTCAGCACGGTCATGTGTCAAATGCTCTTCTGAGTATTTCAAATGTGTCAACTTATTTGATTTCCCCAGAAACCTTGTGAGATCAGTGCAATTACTATTTACATTTTACAGATAAGAAGACTTAAACACAGAGTTGTTGAGTAATTTGTCTCAGTAGTAAGTAGAGGAGGTGACTTGCATACCCAGGCTATGGAAAGGTAGTGTGTGGCACAGCAGTAGTGTGCTTACCTGGTACTTAGAGACTCTTGAGTTGATTCCCAAGGGCTACCACAAAAACAAACAAACAAAAACCAGGCCACTAAATCTCAGTGTTGGGAATCAATTAAATAAGAAATGTGACTGGAGCAGCAAAAGTCACTTTTTATTTAAGAGCACCCCAGATGATTCCAGTCTGTAAGCAGCCTTGAAAACCAGTACAGCTAACTGTACTACATACGACTAAGTACATATATATAGGTCATTGTGTTTCAGAATGTTAGACATGTGCAGTATTGTGTGATGTAATGTCTAGCCTTCTATTGAGAACTGAAGTGACAGAACACTATGAAGTAGCAGCCCAAAAGATGGCAAAGTGGTTGTATAAATTTTTACCTCTAGTCATCTTAACACAGAGTAAAGAGACTGTCTTATTTGTAATTTTTCTCTTTCTCTGCTCTACTTCTTGATATCCATTTATTTGCTGAAATAAAAATCCATGATGATGAAATTCCCTGTGGTCATAAGCAAGAAGATAGTCTTGATTTTTTCCCCTAATCTGCATTTTCCTTGATAACGTAAGCTATTCAATTTAATCTATGAAGGTTACAGTACTTCACATTGAATGATTTCTTGTGTAATAGAATTAATTTGAAAATATTTTACATATTTTACATTTAAATTTTAACCAAATCAATTTCATTTGCAAGCTGTTTTATGGAGTGTGTGGTGAGAGTTAATGGGAGTGGCACACAAAGTCAGCAAAAATATGTTCAGCTGTGGGAATAGTGTTCCTGATTTGGGAGGGCAAGTTCTGCAGGTGGTGTTCCCTCACTAAAGTCACTTTCTTTTGCATGTTTGATTCAGTAGCGACAATAATGGAAGCCGCAGCAGCTTTTATTAGATATTGATTGTATGCCAAGCACTATGACCAAGTGCTTTACATATAAAAACTCAAACAAACTTCACAGAAAATCTATAAGACAGATAGAATTTCATACTTTGTTTACAGATTTAAACAAAACCTGGGCTTGGAAAACAGGAAATTGTCCCAGAATATAACTAGTAAGTAATAGGACAGAGGAACAGTTCTTAAGGGCAGGTGTTCAGAATCCTGGCTTTGATCTTAGGCAAGTTACTACAACACTTGGAGTCTGATTTCCTTACTTATAGCATAAAGATGATACCAAGTATATAGTCCTGTTCTAGGATTTGAAGAGAAAATGAATAAATAGCACTTAGCATATGATCTTCCTTGGTTTAATTAATATTTATTTAGTCTTAATAAGTGTGAGGCATTGTTTTAAACATTAAGCTACTACAATGAGCCATGAATAAGACAGTATTGAACCTGGTCTGTGTCATAGTCTATGAGAAAGACAGTCATTAAGCAAATAATTACACAAATGTAGCAATTTGCAATTATTCAGAGTTATATAAAAGTGCCACCTTGTAGTGCATAGTGAGTAAATAATAGCAAATATTTACTGAGTGACTATTACGTGCTAGACACTTTTCCAGGTAGAGAAATGAGTGCACATAAACAGTTGGGATAAATAGTGAAGCATTTTCATTGACATTTGTGTCAGATTAGGATGATGGTAAAGAAGCCATCTCCTTTACTCTGGTAAATCAAGGAAGCTTTGAGGAGACAAAGTAAAATGTCTGAAGATGCTTTGTTCAGTTCATTGGAGCAGTTAAGTGAGAATGTACCTTCTTTCCCCAAGTCTAGTTTTTAGGTTCATGTAAGTCTTGTAATATGAGGGGCATTACCAGCACCACTGGCTATTACAGCTTGTCTAGATATACACTGAAAGCCCCATGTGGTCATAGGTGGGGCTTTTTCAGAGATGGCTAAATCTAGAATGTGTGGTTGATTCAGGGTACAATGCTAGAATTAAGGATGGGTGATTACTAAGTCAGTCCACACACTGGTTTGGTAACATCTAATTCCATGGCCTAGATAGCTATAAAAAGGGCAAGATAACCTGCTAAGTTCTATTTCTTGCATTGCTACCTTGTGTCCTCTATGAACTATTTCTCCTTTACAATGACTGTCTGCCATGCCATCCTGACTTGGAACCAGCTGATTATGGACTAAAACTTCTACAAACTGCAAGCCAAAATAAACCTTTTCCCCCTTTAACTTTGGGTGCCAGGTATTTTGTGTCAGCAAAAAAGAAGTAATGAAGAAAGATTTTGGCACCAGACAAGTGTGGCTGTTGCTGTGGCTGTACCTGACCATGGTACAAGAGCCTTTGGAGTTAGCTTGTGGGAAAAGGAAGATTTTGGAAGTGTTTAGAAATGTCAGATAAAAGAGTAGAACTGGAATTCCTTAGGCTATGCCTAATGGGAGACTCTGGTCAGAGCTCACAAAACCAAAGTGCTGATAGAAAAGTTGCCAGTAAATACTAGGCTTGGGAAGTTTCTGCTGGAGAAGACTGTATTAGTTGTTAGATTCCGGATGTGTGTTATGGCTTGGCAGGAAGTTTGTCTTCATTTTGCTCAAGTCTACAGCTTTTTCCTAAAACTGAGATTAAGAATGGTGGACTAATTAATATTGTAGAAGAAATTTCCAGGCAGTCAAATGTTGAGGCAGTGTCATGGCTGCTCTTGGCTTTTAGCCAGATCTGTGTTGAGAATCAAGAGCAAAGAGCACAGCAGAATGATTTATAACATTACGAGTTTGGCCATAAAGGAAATTCCAGCAAGAACATAGCAGAGGAAATCTTAGTTGGTGTGAAGAAACAGGAGAATAGAAAAAGATGGCCTGAGAGCATCAAAAGAAACAGGAGGACTATACCCTTTGCAGTTTCAAAATTGTAAAAGTGAAAGACTTTGCTTTGAAAAGAGAGCCACAGAGTACCAGAACAATAGGCTGCAACCTAGTGAAGTTTTCCCTTGGGATTTGGTTCATAGACACTGGACTCCTACAGCCAAGAGAAAAGGAACCCTGGCTACTGCTCTAGTTGTCAGGAGACCTTGACATCATCCACATCATGCTAGTTGTAGGTGCATGCAGAATACAAGAGTTGTTCAAAAAGACACAAAAAAAGCCAAGTATGGTAGCACAACCCTATAATCCCAGCACTTGAGAGGCTGGGGCAGGAAGATCACTGCATGTTTGAGGCCAACCCAGGCTACAAAGTGAGTTCAAGACCATCCTGAACTGCATAGTGAAATCCTGTCTGAAAAAGACCAAAAACTAAAAAAATAAAAAGAGTTGTGGAGTAAGGAAGGCTAGATTTCACAAGAAGGCCTAGGAGGCAAGGCAGTGTGCTCCTGAGAGGATGATGCGTGAAGGTGTTAGTGTGAACCCAAAGGTGCAATGAAAACACCAGAAGTTTGGAGAAGCCAGAATGTGAATTGAGTAAGGAAAACTACAAGGAAGGAGAAGAGCCAGCCCAAGAGAGAAGCTGTAGAAGCTATAACCACCAGCAGTACCATAGGGTTGGAGCCACCTAAACCCTTTGGAGTTTACATCTTACCAGAGATTGCCTCAGATACTGAATGTAGAATTACAGGACTTAATGTTTCCCCTGCTGGATTTTGGACTGGCTTTGTTCCTATTCCTTTGTACCCCCATCTTTGTACCTTTAAGAGTGGAAGTGTCTATCTCATGCCATTGAATGTTGGAAGTATTTTTCTTTTCATATATACAGGAGCTTGCAGTTAAGAGTTTGCTTTAAATCTCAGAGGAGACTTTGGACTTGAACTTGTCAGCAATGCTGAAAATGTTAGGACTTTGGCAATTCTCAGAGACAGACTAAATGCCTTTTATATATAACGGGATGTGCATGAGTCTTTGGGATGCCAATGGGAGAATACTATGGTTTGTGTCAAGATGCCCCCCAAAGCCTCATGTGATTGTAGGTGGGGCTTTTTCAGAAGTGACTGAATCTAGAGTATGTGACAGATTGATGGTGCAGTGCTAGGATGAAGGGTGCAAGGATTAAGGGACTTTGATTGTTAAATTAGTCCACTGATTGGTTTGCCACCACCCTTCTTCTGTAGAATATAAAAGGGGCGAAAAGAAGATGCTAAAATCCCTTTCTTGCTTTGCTACCTTCTGCTCACTATGAGCTGTTTTTCCACTACAATATCTGTCTGCTATGCCACCCTATGTTGGAGCCAGCTGATTATGGATTGAAACCTCTACAAACTGTGATCCAAAATAAACCTTTCCTCCTTTAACTTTGAGTGTCAGGTATTTTGTCTCAGCAGTGAAATAAGTAACTAAGACAGTATCCTTGAGAGTGATTCTATGAGGCTTTTAGATCGACCACAAGAACCAAGGTTGCCTTCCGAGATGAATATTAAGAGCTGAATTTGCATGAGAATTTGGCACAAAGTCTGAGCAGAGAACAAGTCGTAACTACTTACTGTTTTCAGTTACTGAAATATACAAATATAGTTCTGCTGGCAAGCTATTTCCTAATCTGGCCTTTTTTATTCCCCTTCATAATTACCATGATCTAGGATGAACAGCCTGAGAAACATTGACTAATGCTTTCTAAACATCTCTGCAGGATAACTGCAAGATTTCTTCTTCTCTTTGATTTTGTGCCAAGTCTTTGTTAAGCAGCTCTTACTACATTTGATGTGTGCCGAGAGGACTGTAGGTCGTCCAGGCTGGGTCTTACCATCACTTAAGACTGCTGTCCTTTGCAGTGGGGGTGCCACTCTATATAGCATAGCCTATAGAGCAAGAGATGCCATTCACTTTTTGTCCTCCTGTCAAACAGCCAATCTGTTAATTAGAAAGCTTTGTGTTGTAGCTCTCAGACTGCTCAAAAGTGTTCTCTCATTTGATTAGAGTAAGCCAAGTAGTAGTAACTGCTAAGGAATTTTATTTTTTGCCTTCTCCTGGGGCTGATGAAGTTAAGTGTGAAAATCTGTTTACCATAACTCTGAGGAGAGTCCTTTGAGTCTGTTCTGCCTTCTGTGTCCTCAGGTTGTACATCCTTGGATTCAGCCAACTATGGATCAAACAATTGGGAAGAAAATGGTATTCATACCAGACATGGAGAGACTTTTTTATTATTATTCCATAAATAATGTAGTACAACAACTATTTACCTAGGATTTGCATCGTATTAAGTATTACAAGTCATCTAGAGATAATTTAAGGTATATGGAAGGATATTAGTAGGTTATGTGCAAATACTATGTATTTATAATGTATAAGGAACTAAAGCATCCATACATTTTGATATCTGTGAAACCAACCCCCTGCAGCTACCAAGGAGAAGTGATACTATCACTTTATACATGAATTATTATACATTAGAAGATAATAGAAGATTAGACAAAGTCTTCAAACACAGGTTTCTAACTCACTGCTTTCTAACGTTTTTTAGTGAAACTTCTGTAGTTTAGGTCTAGAATGCCCTCCAAAGCCTCATGTGTTTGGAAGGTTATTGGATCATGGGGACACTATACTCATAATGGATTCACCCATTGATGAATTTAGTAACTAAATATGCTGTTAAGAGGGAAGGGCCTGCTTGGAAATGGGTCACTGGAGGCATAACCTGGAAAGGTATATTCCTTTCCCTGAACTCTCACCTTCTCTGCTCCGTGGCTGCCATGTGGTGAACAGCTTTCCTCTTCCATGCCCTTTCACTGGGAGAACACTAACCATGAACCAAACCTACTGAAACTATGAACCAAAATAAACTCCTTATTTGATTTATATGTGTCAGATATTTTTTCTCAGGGATAGAAAAGTAAGTAATACACAGGCAGTGATGTGATCTGAACTGTGCTTTCAGAAACTACTCTAACCAAAGTGTTTTTATCATGAATTGTAAGGGGATATAACTAGAACTTGAGAAAAAAGACTTGAAATGGCCCAGGCAAATGAAATATGGTCCTGAACCAGTGGATATGAGTAGAACAGGAGAGGGGATTGATACAGAAAACTTAATGAAGTATTATGCTTGAAGATTCATAATGCCTGGAAATGAAAAAGACATTAAAATGATCTAGCTCAGGTACTGTCTTTAAACAGCGTATAATTATTCCCCCTTTTATAGGTGATTCAACTATGATTGAGCCCAAAGGACTTGCCTGAGGTCCCTAGATAGTATGGGCAGAAAGGAACTGACTGAAACACAGAACTCCGTACTACTATTCTCTTTTTGTTAATGCCTGGGGTCTCCGAGATCTTTTTGTTTGTTTTTTTTTATTTTAAAATATTTTTATTGAAGTATATAAAAATACTTAAGTCATACATACACACCAAAAAACTTTCATAAACAGCACAGTCATGTAACCAGCATCTGACACAAAGCACAGATCATCCCTGGCACCCAAGAAGACTACTGTGACTTTTCTAGTCACTTCTACAGAACAGTAATTTCTATCCTTCCTTTATCTTCCTCTTTTTTGATGACAGAGGTTAGCAAATTTTCCACTAGGATCCTTCATGAGCATTATTCTATATACTCATGAGCAAGAACTTGAGAATAGAGTCCAAGAAGTAAGATTGCAATGTTGAAGTGTTAAGGACCTTTACCCTTTAATGACTAATACTAGCATGGAACATATACAAAAGCTTCACTGAGTCGCACTTCCAACCCTGGTATTCATGAGGGTGATTCTTTGTCCTCTTGCCAGCAGATGGTACCATCACTACTATGATTTTTTTTTACCAGTGTCATAGGTCAGAAAAAACAACTCCTTATTGCTTTAAAATATTTGCTTTTTGCTGATGAATAATGAATTTAAACCTGCTTTTCAAATGTTTACTAGTTTTTTGTTTCTTTTATCATTCATTTGTGGTATCCTTTGTGCATTTTTCTGTGGCTATTTGCTTTTTTTTATTATCGACTTGGAAGTATTCTGTTTTAACTTTTGGAAACACATGTTTTTTTCTGTGAAGTGTCTTTTCAATGCTTTCTTGTGTATTTTATATTCTTTATGCTGTATTCCTTTAAACCAAGTCTGTTTTATAAAGTTATTTCTCTCTTGTAGATTCCTTTGTCTTTCCTGTAAATGTGAAAACTGCATCTTTTAAACTTTTAGAGCATCCCTCTGTCAAATGTTGTGTCCCATAGGCCCCAGAAGTACAAATGCATATATCAAATCATGTTTTCCCTACTGTAGGGTCAGAAAATTTAATCTTCTTCATCCCACCTATAGTGGTTGACAGTGAAGTTCTTGATCTGTTTATCACACTGACTCCAGGATCTCCTTGGGAGAAAAACAGGGTAGCAGGACACACCTGTCATATAGCAGTGGGGTGTGGAATATGCCAAAGGGAATGTGAACATAGCATAAAACTCTGGTCATTCTAACATCATGTCCCCAGCTGTTTTGTGCTATGATACTCAGGCAGCTTAGGCACTTTAGAATATTTGGTTGCCACTTGAAGGTGTTTGGTTACGCAGAATGAGATCTGGAAAATTCTGTCTTGTGTCTATAAAGGGAACTGAAACTTGTTTTGACACATGAAAAACTTCTTAAATTCCCATCCATATTCTTTCAAATATGTATAATTTTAAAGAATATGAAATGATGTATCATTAATATGTGTCAATAAGGATCATTCATATGTAGGAAAAAATTGCTAATAAAAATTTTTAAGCCTGGCAAGATAATATTTAGCCTAGTTACACAATCAGTTTGGAAGAAGTTTCAGCAGTAGAAAATTGAAAAAAAAATCATAAGTTAACATGTTTGTTTAGCTAACATTTACTATATTCTTACTGTGTCATGTGATATCAAATAGATGGGTAGATTAATTTGTTAATTTCTAGCTGAAAGCAAGAGATGAGTAAGACCTGGCTCCTATCTAGTAGAGAGCTACATCTAGTAAATAGAAACTATCCCCTACACTGATGAAAAACATTTCCCCCAAAATTCTAAAGGGACCACATCTCTTAGTTATACAATTAAATTTACTGAATTGATGTAAAAGTAATAAAACTGGATTGAACTTCATTTAATCAGTATCAGTGCTTATTTCTGGAATTTTTTCTCAGAAGTTCATTTACTATACTTTTTTCTGAAAAAGCTGATGTGAACTTTCAAACAAGCAAAAAGAAGCCTGTCCATTTCCAGAATTTCCTTCATCCAAGTGTTAGTGACATCTTTAGGATACAAAAGTGAAAATGATCTTGATTTTGATTGATGGATATTTAGAAGGTAAAAATAAGAGAAAACTGTGAGGAGCTTAAGCCTGCTTAAGCCTTAAGTGTCCTGAGGAATGACATATTTTTCATGGAGAAATGTTCTGAGGGTGATAATTGGCTTCCTGTTGCTGGCTGAATATGGCTTGAGAAGGAAATACTTTGCCTAGATTGTGAAACAGGCAGTGTTGGTACTGTATTTCTAAAATTAATTCAGTAAACATTTGCTCCAGTAATTAGGCTCCATGGAGTTTCATGCTGAGGGTACATTTTCATTTGTTTACAATTTAAATCTTTCTTAAGATTATGTCAGTTTTTTAAAAGGCTGAATATTGGACTGATCATCTTCCTCTTTTTCCCCCTGTCCTGGCTATATTTGAGGTTTAGACCCAGTGGGGATATTCTAAAACCATCAAACTTTCCAGAATAACTCTATAATTTACAATTCCATCTCTTTTCACTCTGCCTTCCCCACAACACACATACACTATTTCTCAAAAATGTTGTTTGAAGGGATCAGGCTGCCTTTACCTCCCAGCAAACCCCAGAGTTATTTTTGCAAGTTAGCAGTCTAGTAATTCTATCCCCCTTTCCTCATGGAGCAGGTGCTCAGGTTTTTCACATTTCTTTGGCCACTCATGGTTAGTTTTCTTCCAGAGCAAAAATTTTTAGCCCTGCCCACCTCTAGAAGTGCAAATCAGTCTCCAGAGAAGGCCCCTGTCAGAACAAAAGCTTGACTGGCAATATGAAAAGAATTAGAACATCTAGTAAATGGTGGGGAAATAAGTAGTGGTGGGAGAGTGGGTGTACTTAGAGATCATCTAGTTTAGTGGTTCTCTACCAAGCTGCCTGAGGGATGCACTCACATTTGTGTCTATATGGTACTATATAGTGATCGTTGTGAAGGGAGGTGGTGGCTGGAAGCAGGTATTCCTATTGGTACAGCCTATAAAAATATTTCCAAATAGAAGGACATATATGTAGTTGTAGAACGAGCACTACCCCCCAACTTTCATTGAACTAAATTTGCAAACATCATATAACAGTGCAATGGCTGAACTATGACACACATCTCTGAACTCTTTATCATTTCATTTTTTTCAGTGTGCTCTGCTATGGGAAAAAGAGACGAGAAAGAAAATAAGACAGGATAGGAGAGAAAAGAAAAATAATTGCCTGTGATGGCATGCCTGCCTCCACTCTCAATTGTACCCTGCAATTTCAAATTCCTTGTCTTCTAATCTCAGCAACATTGTCTCCCACCAGGCATCTTCCCTTGAGCCCTATTATAACAGTGGACTCCTTGCCAGAACATTCTCTGTGCTTTTAATCCACTCCCTCTACACAAAATAACCTCCTTCTCTTAGCCAGGCAAAATCCGATTTGCTCCCACAAATGAAACAGATTTACCACAGCTCTAAGTACTATATGCTAAGATATCTGTAAGTAGTAACTTTTGGCTAAATAAATATGTGTTCCCTTTCCACAATTTTTATCTTATTTGAAAGAAACCATTGCCACGGCCCAGCTCCAACATGGCCACTTCCACCATTAAGCGTGCCCAGATTTCCCTATCTGAAGTAATTTCTCTGTTCAAATTTTAATTTTTTATTGCTATTTCTTTTTCTCTATTATGGAAATTTGTGTACATATGAACATTCTACTAGCTTATAAGATCATGAAGGCAAAAACCATGTCTTGTCCTGTTTGTATTTTTTTTAACCTGGGATCAAACTCATAGCCTTGCGCTTGCCAGGCAGGTGCTTATGCCACTGAGGTAAATCCCCAGCCGTTCTTGTTTGTATTTTTATTTCATCCATCAATATCCATCGCAGTCCTACTGCATAGTGGTTGCCTAGAAATGTACTGAATTAATGAGTAATTTTTTCTTATTTTCTTAGGATTTCTTTTCTTGAACTGAATATATTTCCTATTAGACTCTTATTCTCTGGTAACAAAATACGTGTGTCTTTTATTCACTCATTCATTCACTCACATATTGATTCTACAGATATTTACTACCCTTCCACTCTGTCAGGTATTGATTTAAGTGATAGACATGCATCAGTAAATAAAATGTCTGCATCTACCTTTATGGAGCATAGATTCTAGTAAATGAGACAGATAATAAATGCATGAATAAGTAGATATTCCACATGAGTTGAAGTATAGTCATCTAAAAATTAATGAAGCCGATTAACCATATAAAAAATGAATAAGGGCTACAGCTTAGGTAGTGTGTCAGGGAAAGCCCATCTAAGTAGGTGACATTTGAGCACAATCCTTGTCTTTCCTTTACAATATTACCCTGACCCTCTAAGCACCCAGTAGTTAGTACCGAGCTAAATATATAGTTTCCTGCATAAGATATTTACTGACTTCCACAATATCCTTATGAGGTAAAAGCCAGTACTGACTATTTCTTTAAAGCTTGGGCTCTGGAATCTTGGGCTTGAAGCTATCAAAACTAGTCCGTTATATCGAACACATAAGTAACCTCTCTAAACTTTAGTTTCCTAAATATGTAAAATGAGGGCCGGGAGTTTAGCTCAGTGGCATATGTACCTGTTTGGCAAACGCAAGGTCATGAGTTCAGTCCTCGGCACACACACACACAAAAATTAATAATAAATAGATACGTAAAATGGAGAAAGTACCACCTACTTCTTTAGGCAATTTTGGATTCCATAAAATAATGGTAGATTTCTTGTTTTAAGGACTACATGAAATAATGAATAGAAAATCCCTCAAAATGTAGTAGAGTCCATACATAAATAGATCTATGTGTGTATAGAGTTCTGATAGATGACACAGGTACCATGTAGGATCAGTGGGAAATACAGAAACTAATAAATGAAGATAGAAAAATTGTTATTTATAGAGAAAAAAATGGAAATAAATTCTCACACCATATACAAGGTCAATTAATAATACCATCTTAGTTTATTGTCTGTTGCTATAATCGAATACCACAAACTGGTAAATTAAAAGCACTAGATATTTATTTGCCTCATGGTTCTGGAAGCTGAGAAGTCCAAGATAGAGGGACTATATCTGCTAAGAGCCTTCTTGCTGTGCCATCCCCTGGCAGTGATCACCATAGAAGGAGAGGATTGAATTGAACTGACCCTTTTTTATTAGTACTCTACTCCAGTTAACTAACCCACTCCCAAGATAAGAGCATTACTCCATTCCTAAGGGTAGAGCTCTTGATATGACCCTTAAAGGTACTACTTTTCAATACTATTACAATACCAGTTAAATTTCAACATGAATGTTGGATAAAACATTCAAACCATATAAAATGTAAATTTTGAGCACTAAAAATTTTTAATAGAAAATATCAGTTAATATCTTACTAGCATTGGAATAATGAAGATGAATTAAGGCATAAGACTTTACTGTAAAAACATTAATAGTCTTTATGTTAACATTTAAAACTTTTTTCATGAAAGTACCCCTTAAAGATCAAGAAAACACAAGTTATAAACAGAAAAAATATAGACAAATCAGAACTGAGAAAGAACTTATATCAAAGATATATATAGAAAATATAAAAATTATTAAGGCACAGCCAATCCCATAGAAAAATGGAAAAAAAAAACTCACAGACATTTCTCAGAGTTGGAAACACATATGCCCAATTAGTTCGTGAAGAGAGATTGAGCATCATTATTAATCAGGAAAATGCAAATCCAATCATAATAAGACATCACATTACACCCAATTGGTTGGCAAAAAATAAAAAGTAACAACACCATGCAACTTTTCTTGATTAGAGTGCCTGAAGGAAAAAAAATGCTAATGCCCTAAGACAATGCTAGCAAACCCATGGTGCATGTGTTATTTTTAAGACAAAAGATGTTAATGTATGAGTTGGTTTATTCAAAACTAAAACCTCACTATTCTAACTTAATTTAGTGTTGGCACTTTGTGATAAATAAGTGGTTTTTGTGTTGCAGTCTTGGAACTCATCTCTAAAATATTTGCCATTGCTGTCCTAAGAAATCCATCATATATAAAGAATTACCTTCTCTCCTGTAGATCTAGAATGATACCTAGCTATACCATCCTTGGGATAATTAATGAGATAGTCATTCAAATAATTTTCTGTGTTCTGTGATTCAGAAGAGGAAACTTGGCTAAGAAAGGTAAGTGTCAGATACATAAATTCTTCAGAATGTCATAGATATCCCAACTATCATATATGAAAATAAGACTGGAAGATACAGAGAAGGCAGATTGTCTAAAAACCTCAGAACATAAAGAACAACAGTAGGTTCCCTGGGTTTTCTTTTTGTCTCATCCATCTCACACTTTGAGCTGAAAGCCTGGTAACCCAGAAAACCAATGGGTGCAGGTAAAATAAAAGCCTAGTGTCTAGCAGAAAACCTGGAAAGATAAGCCTACTTAGATGGAAAACTTACAGATAAGTTGAGCTCCCTACTTCAACTTAATACCATAGAAAAAATTGTGTCCCTAGTCCCACCCATTCTCATCCAAGTGGAAAAATTAGTATCCACCCTCATGAATTTCTAACAATGTACCCCAACACCTGTTATAACCCCTCACTACGGTGGTATGAGAGAAGACAAAGTACCAACCTGGAACTTTAGTCCCCACTACATAGCAGTGAACCCCCAACTCCCCGACTATATCAGGAAGAACTGTTTAGATAGCCCGTACTGCCATTCCTCTCTGATAACTGATAGTTAAAAAAACATCTCTACCCACTATGAAGACAGAGAAGACTTAATGGAAATTCATTGCTGTCTTCTTTACCCACAAGTAACAAGTCCACTACCATAAGATGTGGACTCCCACCTCTGCTATTCAGGAATGAGGAAACAGCCTCTCTTAGTTATCAGTGGAAGTCAAGTGGGGAACCTGAACTTCTGTATCCACCTGGCAGTGTTGTTGAGACAACAATATTTCTCCCCCGCTAAACTGATTTTAAATAATGCCACCTAAAATAGATAAAAGAAGATGCATACTCTCAAAACATTCCGAATGCCCATGTGTCAATGGAAAATAACTCATGTAAAGAACCCAGAAGATTTCAAACTGAATGAAAAATAATTATCAATACATGCCAACACTGAGGTAACAGTGATATTACAGTTATCTGAAAAGAATTCCAAAATAGACCTCATAAAATTCCTACAATGAAAAATGATGAGCATACTTAAAATGAATGAAAAAATAGGAAACTTCAAAAAAATGGAAAGTGTCATCAACGATAAAGGAGATATAAAGAATTAAATATATTATTTAGATCAGAAATATACAGCAGTAACAAAAATAATAAATTTCTTTGAATAGGATTAACAACAGAATGGAGAACACAAAAGAATCATTGAGCCAGGAGATAGAATAATAGAAATTACTCAATATGGCCAATAAAGAAAAACTGGTGTATTTAATAATTAACAGAGCCTAAGAGGCCTGTGACACTATAACAAAAGGTACAACATTCATGTCATCAGAATCCAAGAAAGAGAGGGTAGGGTATACAGCTAAAACAGTACCTGAAGAAACAATGTCTGAAAATGTCCCAAATTAGCAAGAGTTATAAATGTACAGATTCAAGAAGTTGAGCAAACTCATTAACAGGATAAACTAAAGAAATCCACACCAAGATATCATATTGAAAACTTAAACCTACAGGCAGAGTCTTGAAAGAAGACAAAAGAAAAATGATACTTTACCTTTAAGGAAAATTAATAAAAATGACAGACCTCTCATCACAAACCATGAAGACCCCAAGTAAGTGATCTGTTCTTTGTCCTATGAAATTATTCTTCAGAAATAAAGGAGAAACCAGAACTTTTTTCAGATGGAGGAAGCCTAAGAGCATTATCACCAGCATACCTGTAAAGAATGACTAAAGGACATTCTCAAATTAGAAAAGAAACCTCAATATCAGGAAGGAAGTAAAAACAGCAAAAATAGAAGCAAAAATTTATCAAAGGAAAGGAGTATCTATTTTAATGTAAATAAATGTAAAATAAAATAAAATAATGTAAAATAAAATAGACTTCATAGTAAAGAAAATTATTTGTGATAAGTAGATAAGTTATAAAATGATAGATATATTATTTTGCCAAGAAGATCTAACACTCTAAATGCATATGCACCAAAAAATCGATGAAAAATGTGAAGGAAAAACTGATTAAACTCAAAGGAGAAAGACAAATACGTAACTATTAGGTACCATTTTAACACCTTTCCCTTTAACAATTGAAATATCAACAAGACAAAAAATAGACAGAATATAGAAGAACTCTATAAAGTAAATTGTGTGATATAACAACAGCAAAAGATACATTCTTTTCAAGTACCCACAAAAACATACCATGACATACCATGTCCTGGATCATAAAATACACCCAACACATTAAAAAAGAATTACACAGAATATACCTGTGACAACTAAAGAGCCAAACCATTAGATGTGAGGAAGAGGTTTAAGGGAGAGATGAGGAAAAGGAGGTCACAATGGGAGTGAAAATAATCAAAGTATATGTTATATGCGTGTACCAGTATACCAAATGAAACCTACTGTTCTGTATAACTAAGATACACTAACAATTTTGTTTAAAAAACTTAAACTTATTTGGAAGAAGAAAAAAGAAAACAATACAAGAGCTGAAGATGTGGCTCGGTGATAGCGCATGTGCCTTCAATGTGTGAGGCCCTAGGTTCAGAGAGAGACAGAGAAAGAGAGATATGGTATAGAAAAAAATATAGCAAAATAAACCCAAATCAAGAAGAAACAAAAGTAATGCCACCCAGAAAATAGTGAAATTAAAGACAAAAATATCAGTGAAACAAATAACTGAATCTTTAAAAATAAATAAATCAAACTGACATCTCTCTATTAAGACTGATAGAGAAAAATAAAGACACAAATTACCTATATACAAAAAATGAAACTATCAGTACACTCTGCAGGATAGTAAAGGAACTATGAACAGTTCTACCTACATAAACTTAATAGCTTGTATGAAAAGACCAGTTCTTCAAGAGACAAAATATCACAGGGCAACCAAGATGAAATCAGAAGTTTGAATAGCTATGAACTACTATGGAAATTAAATCCATAATTTTAAATCTTCTAAAATTAAATCTCAAGAGCTAAATGATATCACTGGAGAGTTTTACCAAATTGAATTAGTACCAACACTATACAATCTTCTAAGAAATAGAAGATGAAAAAATTTCCAGTTGATTTTATGAAACTAATATTACCCTGTTACCAAATGAGACAAGGACATTATAAAACAAAACTACAGACTAGTATCCCTCATCAATGCAGACATAGAAATCCTTAACAAATTACTAGCAAACAAATTCCACAATATATCGAAAGAATTATAACCCATGACCAAATGAAGTTTATTCTAGGCGTATGAGAGTGGTCAATAGCTCTCAGAAATATAAAAAAATAATTCTTTACCTTGATAAAGAACATCTTGATTCTTACCTTGATAAAGAACCTACTGTTAACATTGTACTTACTGGTGAAAAGACAACTGGTTTCACTTGGGGGTAATAAGCCAGGCCAGAATGTCCTTTTTTATTCAGAATTAATGTTGGTAGGCTTAGATGATGAAATAAAAGTTGGAAAATGATTTTTTTGAAAAAGGAAGGCTTATAGATGAGAAGGGTAAAATTGTCCATATGCATAGATGGCATCATCTATATAGAATATCCCAATGAATCTACCAAAAATATCTAGAACTAATGAATTCACAAGATTGGGATGCAAGATAAATTTAAACAAAAATGTGTTTCTCTATATTAGCAATAAGCATGTAGATACTGAAATTAAATAGGCAATAACACTTAAAGTCATCCAAATAAAATAAACTACTCAAGTGTAAATTTACCAAAATATGTACAGGATCTGTATGTTGAAAATAAAATAAGTGCTAACTAAATGGAGAACCATATTATGTTCATATAGTGAAGGTACCATATAGTAAAACTGTCAGTGGCCCCAAACTGATATTTAGATTGAAAATTTTTATCAAAATTTCAGCAAAAGATTTCCAGACACACAAGTGAATTTATTCTAATATTAATAGGAAAATGCACAAGCCTTAGAAGACCTAAATCAGTTTTGAGAAAAGAACAAAGTGGTAGATAGGAATCATCTACCTGATATTAAATTTTGTTGTGTAGCTGCAGTAATCAAGACTGTGTGGTATTGGTTAAGCAAGAAATATTTAGATCAATGAAACACAATAAAGAAAAGAGAAGTATACTCAGATAAATATACCAAACTCATTTTTTTCAAATGTGCAAAAATAATTCGATGAAAGGACAATAAACTTTTCAGTCAGTGATGTTGAAGCAGTTGGACATTCTCAGTCCAAAAAAAACCCCCTCAGTCTGTCTTATTCCTCATGCAAAAATTAATGCAAAATGAATCATAGACTTAAATTTAAAATGTAAAATTACAAAACTTTTACAGAAAATGTAGAAAAAAATCTTCAGTACCTAAGGATAAGCAAAGAGTTCTTAGACTTGATACCAAAACACAATTCATAAAAGAAAAAATTAGTAAATTAAGCTTTAAAATGTCACTTTTCTTTTGTGAAAGACCTTGTTAAAAGAATAGGCCACATAATTGGAGAAAAAATTTTAAAACGTGTCCCCAACAAAGGATTAGTATCTAGGATATATAAAGAACCATCAAACTCAACAATAAAAAAGGAAGAATGGATGGAAAGGAGGAAGAGAGAGGGGGGGAGAAAAGGAATTCAATTAGAAAACTGACAAAAGATACGACAATGCTTCATAGATTAGTATATTACAGATGTTAAACACATACTAAAACAACTAAAATGATGTTCAATATCATCAGTCATTAAGGAAAAGGAAATTAAAATCACAAGATATGACCTATCGGAATGACTAAAATTAAAAAAATAATGACACCGCCAAATTCTGGCCAAGAGACAGAAACTCAATCACTCATTACACTGCTATGGAAACATAAACTGGTATAGCTACTGTGGTAGTTTTGACTATTTCTTTAAAAACATGCATCTGTATTAAGGCGCAGTAGTTGTATTCTTTGCTGTTTTTGTTGATGTTTATTTGAGTCAGGGTATCAACATGTAATCCAGTATGACCTGGACCACTGTATAGCCAAAGCTGGCCTTGAACTTGCAGCAATCTGCCTTACCCTCCCAAGGGCTGAGATTAAAAGTGTGAGTCATGGTGTCTGGTTCTCTATGTTATCTCTAAAACCTTCACGTAAATGTATAATTATCACTACTTCAGAATTTCATCAAAAATAATTTAAGACAAATGACCACCCCAGAGTTCAGGACACTTAAGTACAACTGAACCCCCATTGTGAAAAGTAGAGATAGCAGAGTTAAAACAACAGAACTTGGACAAGGCTTCCTTTGCCATTCTAATGCATAAAGAATTCAACCAGAAGTTATTTTTTCTGCTGCTTCCTATAACTTTTTGCAGAGAAGGCAAAGGTAAGGGATCTAATAAGCAAGATGTTTCCTGGAGCTACACTGTGTAAATTCTGTAGATCTGTCCCTCACGGCAAATATTCCTCAGCTATGTAACCTTGTTCTGCCACCAGTACAGCTTGAACAAAATGCATTCTGCATGTCTGCAGTGGGGCAGGGGCATAAATTTATAAAGGGAGCGTGGCAGGAATGAGCACAGGTAGAAGAGACAAGGCAGGTGCATGGATAGATGAATGTTGCCCCATCCCCCAGGAGGATTTGACATTCTCACTCCAAGGAAAATAAAGATGAAGAAAATACAAGGGTAATTAAGATTTGAGACTTCTTGTAGAAAATATGTAAGCTTTATGCTTTAGTCACAGAATATGCTCAAAAATCATGTAGCTCTATGCCTCCAAAGGTGAAAATTCATATACCATAGTGCAGGTACATTATACTAAGTTTGGAAGTAGCAGCTTTTGCCTGAATAACTGTGCTTTTCGCCCCACAGTTTTCATCTTTTTCAGAGGCAATTGCCGTTGCCTAGCCTAGCTAATAAGTTAGAATTTTATGCTATGGTATATTTTCCCATGCCCAAGTTTAATTTTGCTGATTAATATTCTTCCTTTCCATCAACAGGCATTACCTCCAGCTTATGCATCCAGGAAATGGGCAAAGTATGTGAATATTACTTAGTGAACACAATTTTAAGGATGAGAGTCATTCAGCCTAGAGAAATTATTAATGAATTTGCCAGTAGTTCAGTTACAAACTCTAAATTACCAAAAACATATTCTCACTTTTCCCTCAGAAGCTGCACAGGCTGCTCAACAAAATATATTGAAGAGTTCTGATAGTGAGATGTATGTGTCTCAAAGGACATCAGAAATAAAGTACACTATTCAGATACAATACTGGGAAAAGGTATAGACAACATTCCCAGGATAGGTACAACATCCACAGTTAGCAATTTGAAACAAAGTATAATATTTCTTTTCAAATGTATGGTATTCTAGCTAATCAAGAGTACAAGGCCACATCTCTTTGTGGAAATATCATCAACCCCAACTCTATGGTATCTGGCATTGGAGAAATAATTAGAATGAAAGTTGTTACTAAATTTACCTTGTTCTTGTTGTTTTGTGTTCCTGTAAGAGGTAAATAAGTCAATGAGAAAACAGAGGTTTGTGCATGTTGGGTTGGCTTTAGAAATGTTTACAAATAAGAAGTTGTCTTATAGATTTCTTCTCTTTTGTAACTTTCAAAACTGGCAAAACTTTTGATGTTAGAAAAATGCAATATAGAGTCTGATTTAGACAGCAGAGATACATGGAATTCTAAAATCATATTTTCACAAAGCTCTTAAAGGGGCACATCTTTATTTTTTAGATAAGAAAAGGCACAGAGAACTGACTTGCCCAAAGTTGCATATCTCTCCTGATTCTCTAGTGCTGTTTAAGTGTTTATAAAATAATGACAGTTATTAATAATAATGAAATAAATTTTAAAAACAATAATTATAATGCTGACAATAGAAATGTAATCACATATCTCTTCATGGATGAGGATACATTGTAAGAAGAGCGTCATTAGACTACAATGGCTACATCACCACCAGACAATGTAATCTGATAGGTCCACTGTTATATATGTGCAGTCTTTCATTTACTGAAACATTGTTACACAGCACATGACTATAATAAGAGCTTTACCTGGGTATCTTGTAAAATCTTCCTAACAATCTCTTTTTATGGATAAGTAAACTAAGACACAGGGATATAATGATATTGTTTCATAATGTTGCTAATTATTTTCCTATTGCTGGGAGCTTGGAACCTAAGAATTACACATTAGATTTGTAGTATTCGTGATTACTCTGATACGGTTCAGGCTGCAGAATTCTTGATTGTTCTGTATGTCACTAAAGATACACTTTTCAAAGACAATCAATTAAGGGTCTTTATTTTATATAGTCTATCCCTTAACTCCTATTCCCATTACTAGAGTTTCTCAACCTTTCTAACTTATGGACACTTGTTAATATAGAAGTCCAATGAGAGGTTTACTTTACATGCCTTGAGCATGTAGATTTTATTGTTTTAGCTAATAGGCAGCAAAGTAACAGGGTTTGAAAGATATTGCAGTTAGTCTGTAAGTGAGTGTTTTAAAGGTACCCATTGATATTTTAGGCTTATATTTCAGAAATTAATACAGTGCATACATTTGGCAGCCCAAAATTGCTAAGTCCATTTTCTGAGATATGTTTCACTGGCACAGATTGGGAAGAGATTTATAATTCAGCTTTTATGAAAGTCCAGCGCCATTCATGTCAATCTCTATAGCATTTTCAAAGTGAAACTAGAGATAGATACACAGATGGCCAGAGAGAGATAACAAGCAGGCCTAGAGACAGAACTGAACCAGATGTACAAAGGCAGGGATAGCCAGGCAAGGAAAGATGGACAAGACAGAGCAACAGAGACAGACAGAAAAACAGGAAAACATAGATAAAAAGATATTGAACAACAGATGAATATAGAGAAATGGAAGCATATTAGGAGAAATGGATAGAGAGACAAGAGGAAAGACAGGCTGATTGGCAGAGAAAGAGAGAGGGGGACAGAGAGAGAAGTAAAGGGAAAAAGGAGAGACAAAGACAGGGAACATGGAGAGATACACCAAAGCATACAGAAAAGATAAAATAGTGAGGTTAGAAAGAGAAGAAAAAATGATACAGAGAAAAGGAAGGCCCAGAGTCAGAGTAAGTTAAAAATCTAGAGGAAGACAAACTCTGAGAGGAAAAGAAAGGCAAGAAGGAGGAAGGGAGGAAGATTGGAGAGAAGGAAGGATAGAGGGAGGAGGGAACCACAGGCATACAGAGAGACAACAAAGTAAAGGGAAATGAGTGTTGCAGAGATAACAGAATATAGAGGAGAAGACAAATGCAGAGAGGATATACTGACTGAGAAAGTGCAAGAAACAAAAAGAGAGGTACACACAGAACCCAAGACAGACCAACATAGAACACAAACTGCAACAAACAGAAAGAGAGAAAAACAGACCAATGGGTAGCAAGAACAGGTAGTAATGGAGGGTGGTGAAACACAGTGGGTCCTGCAGTGATAGGCTGGACAGAGCTACTTGGAAGGAAGAGAAGAGAGCAAGGAAGAGAGAGAGATGAGGGTGGAGACAAATGGAGACAATGACTGAGGGACAAAGAGAATGACAGGCAGAAAATAGGAAGATGGAGAAAAATAGGCAATGAGAGAGAAAAAAGTAAAAACTTTCAGAGACAGATACAGGAGGAGAAAAAGTATCAGAAAGTTCAGAAAAATTTTGACAGAGACTGAGAATGAGAGACATTGGGCAGACATTTAGAGAAACAAAAAGGAAAGGAGAAGAGACAGGAGAGAAACATACTAAGAGACAAGAAGAAAGTGATAAACAAGCCAAAGGAGAGAAAATTAGACACAGAGCAAAACAGAAAAGAAAGTGAGCCAACTAAATGGACAGGTATGGACTGAGAGATGAATAAGTGGAAAGTGAAGTAGTGAGAAAGGAAGGTAGAGCTATGGAAAGAAATGGAGGAGAGATGCGAAGAGAGAGGGAAGAAAAGAAAATGACAGGTAGAGCCTTACAGACGTGTGATAGAGACAGATTGATTGATACAAAGAGACAACCGAGAAGTAGTCAGAGACAATCTGACAAAAAGACAGAAATAAAATGAAAGAAAACAGGCAGGTAGCAGATATTTGTGAACTTTATATCTGAAGAGATCTAGAATCCAGAAACTATAAAGGACTCTTACAACCCAACAAAATATAAATGCCATCAAAATACAGCTCCATCAAAACATGAGCTAAGGGCTTGAGTAGATATTTTTGCACAGAAAATGTACTCGCATGCTTAGTAAGCCCATAAGAACATGCTGAATGCTGAGGATTTAGCTCAGTGGCACGAGCACCTGCCTGGCAAGCACAAGGTAATGAGTTCGATTCCTTGTACAAAAAAAAAAAATAGGGACCAGGGATATAGCTCAATGGCACAAGCGCCTGTCTGCCAAGCACATGGTCATCAGTTTGATCCCTGGTGTAAAAAACAAGCTCAAAGAAACTGAAAACCATGATGAATGTCATTAGCCATGAGGAAAATGCAAATCAACACGAGATACAACTTTGCATCCATTAAAATGGTAGAAATCAAAAAATTAGGGACTGTGAACTATTTTGGAAGATATAGTGAAATGAGGATTCTTCTAAATTTCTGGTGGGATAATAAAATCAACCAGACACTTGTTAAACAGTTTGCTGGTTCCTCCAAAGTTAACATATGACCCAGAAATTGCATTCTGGGTGTATGCCAAATGAATTGAAAACAGATACATGTAGATGCATATTCGTAACATTAATTTTCACAAAACCCAAGTGCCTACCATTGATGGATAGATAAAAAATTGTATGTATCTATATAGTAGAATATTACTCAACCATACAAAGATGAAATTGTGATACATGCTACAACATAGATGAACCTTGAATACATGCTAAATGAAAGAAGCCAGAAATACAGTTGTACATATTATATTATTCCATTAGTGTGAATTATCCAGAATAGATAAATCCACAGGGACTGAAATAAGTTTGGTGGTTGTCAGGGCTGGGGAAGAGGTGAGGAGGTAACAGCTGCTTGATGAATGCAGGCTTTCCTTTGGTAGTGATCAAAATGTTTGGGAACTAGAGAGAGGTGGTAGTGCTACAACCTTGTGAATGTGCTCAATACCTTTAAACTGTTCACTTTTAAATGGTTAATTTATGTTATATGAATTTACCTCGATAAAGACAGAGGTGAAAGTGAGACCAATGAATGCAAGAAATAGAGAAGCATATACAAAGAAAGAAATAGAATGATAGCCAGTGTAACAGAAAGATTGGGAAACAGCTGAAGAGACAGAGTAAGCCACCTGAGAAATTAAAGTTGATCTTTAAAAACTAGGATTTTTAAACTAAAAATTTTCTCCAAGTTGTTTTATGCTGAGAATGTAAAGTGTCACCCCTAAACCCCCACTCAACTATGACTCTAGGAGAGATTTAGTTCTCTGTGCCAGTGCTTGCCTAATTCTACTTATGGCCATTTTCTGGCTTTTGTTTTACCCCTTCTAAGATGGAGAGCTTTTGTGCACTGGGGTTGGGGGTAGAGAGTAGGGGTGGAAGGGTTGACTAGCCATCCATCCAATTTGGCCAAATTGTAAATAAACTCACTTTTCCATTTTTATGGACTTTTTAAATACTGTTGGTTTCAGGTTGCAAATGAACCCAGAAACTCAAGGATCTAGGAACTGAATTCAGGCCCATCCAAGCCTATCTCATAGCAATACCATAGATACCCAGACAGGCAGGGAGACAGGTAAGAGAGATTGACAGATGGAGTGGATATTGACAAAAACAGAGAGGAGCAGACAGAGGCAGTGACAGGGAGACAGAACAGGTAGTTGCAGAGAGAGAGGGACTAATGTGGTAAGATACACAGCAGGGGACAACAAATCAATCTAAGGGTGAAGAGAGAAGTGAGAACTGAGAGGAACAGAAAGACAGACTGACAGAAAGAAATCAGTAGTCCATGATACACTATGAGTCAGAGAGACAAACAGACTAGTAGAAAGAGACAGAATCACAGACAAGAAAATGGCAGATTTGGACAGAGTGTGTGCTAGACTAATCACAGCAAGATAGACCTTACACACAAAAAGAAGGCACTAATACAGAGGCTGAAAGAGACACCAGAGGAAAAAAGACTGATAGATACAAAGAGGAAGAAAGAAAGTATAGAGGAAGTTACATAGACAAAGACAGAGTTAAAGTTTGAGGTAAAAACATGGCAGATATCCAGTGAAATGGGCAGACAGAGACAGGCTGCTGGAGAGACAGCACATAGGTTGGACACATAGCTGGAGTATAGATAGACAGGTGACCCAGAGAAAGAAAAAGAGTCACATTAACAGAGACAATGATAGAAAAGCAAAACAGGCGGAGTATTGACAGAGGAACTGAGGCAAAGAAACAGTGACATAGAGAAGCAGAGAGACTGACAAAAAGATAGGAAAGATAGAGAGCAACAGACAGGCCACAAAAAGATTGAGAACTAGACATGGAGAGAGAGAGAGAGAAAGAGAGAGAGAGAGAGAGAGAGAGAGAGGCCAAAGGTCATTGGTCTGTAACAGACCAGAAAGACAGGGACAGAGTGATAAATACAGGTAGAAGTGGAGACAGAATGAGTGGGGGAAAGGTGAGAGGGAACAAAGGAAGGAAGAACACACTTGAGGAAGACGGATCACCATAGGCAAAAGTCAACAGAGAAATAGAAAAGTTAGAGAAAGTGTCAAAACAGATAAGGACTGACTAGCAGAGAGAAATTGATGGATATACTAGGAGACTGACAGAAAAACAGTAAAGCAGACATGTAGCATTAAGACAGATTGACAAAAATGCAGACAGAGACAAATTGCAAAATAAATAGAAAGGTGCTATTTCATTGGTCAGTCCCACTCTTCCTACCATGCTCCTCCTTGTTAAGGCTTAGATGAGTGACAGTAGGGAGGGATCGTAACAATGTTGCAGAGATTTAGGGAAAGGTTGTATATGGCAAAAAAAGACATGGAGGGAAAGAGAGGGAGAGGGAAAGAGGGAGAGAGGGAGACGGAGACAGAGACAGAGAGAGAGAAGAAAAAAGAAATTCAAATCATACTGTGAAGGGAACTGAGTCTGAAAGTCTACCTTTTGGAAATGTCCCAGGATCCATATGCCATTAAATAGGAGAGTACTTATCCAATGTCACTACTGTGAGCCTTTGTCCCTTATCAGTACTTTGGGGTTTGAGTTGTTGTTACTGATTTTTAAGAAAACACATGAAATCTTTCAGACGTCCAACCATTGTTTGTAGATTTCCCATCATGCTTCTTTCCTCCCTAGAGGAAAATGCTTTGTTTCTTTGATAAAGCAAATTTATCGCTTTTTTCTTGTATAGATTTCTACTGAGTGTGTTGCTTTCATAGTTTAGAATTCATATGGCTCTCAGGCAAGTTTTTTGTAAAATGTTTCTATTTAATATTCGGCTGAAGTGCCAAGGAGCTTAACATTATTTTCATTTTTTTAAATGAAAAATCTAGGAAAAACTTGTCTTTTTCCTGTAGGCATTTTACCTTAAATATCTTCAAGGGACTTCTAGCTTTTTCAAAATAATGAGTGGCATCTGATATTGCTGCCCCCATCTGTATAAAAAAAGTACAAATAAATAAAAGGTGGACTGCACAGATGGCCTTTTGTTGCTCCAGACTCTCAGGTAACCTTAAGCAAGCCAGCTCCTGACCAGAAGTAGAAAGCAGTGGGAAGCAAGTTAAATGCTGGGGAGCAAGCTCAGCCTCCCTCATGGAACCTTGGGGCATTTGTTATTTCTCCTTAAATAAAGAAATGACAGTGAGTCTAGGAACGAGACTCCGAAGAATGAGAATCAGCTATGAGTGCTTTGCTATGGTGTGATACAGAGAGCAGCAGTAGCCTGTTTCCTGACAAGTTAGCCAACCTGCTTTGTGGAGGTTGCTCTACCCTATGCAGAGGTAAACAGGAAAGTCAGTCCTGCAGGGCATCATGCACCTAACCTTCTCAAGAGAAAATGTCACATTACATAGGATTTAAGATCTAAATTACAATGCTGCCTACCGGAAATGTGTCCTCACTTGCCAAATGAAAAAGAAAATTTCTTTTTCCTTCACCCTTAGTGAAATTACTGGATTTTTAGAATAAAAAGTGTTATACAATCCAAGTGTAGTGGCACATGTCTACAGTCTCAGCAAGCACTCTGGAGGTTGAGACAGAAAGACAGCAAGTTTGAGTTCAGCCTGGAAAACTTAGAAACTTAGCAAGACACTGTCTCAAAATGCAAAATAAGAAAGTTCTATGGATGTAGAACAGTATGAACCCAGGATGCTGGGTTCAATGCCCTGTACCAAAGAAAATAACAAACAAAGACGATATGATAGTCCAGTCAAATCATCCTACCAAATAAGAGAAAAAAACTAAGGAAGAGAAACAGGTAGTTAGGTAAATTGTGTAAAATAGTAAGTAGGGAGTTTACTATGGAAAACAGGCAGTGGTACAAAAAAAGTTAAAAGCCAATCTCAGTTCTGTATAAGTAGTATTACATTAGGAAAAATCTGACCTCTCTGTGCTTCTTGTAAAATGACAGAGGTAATAAATACAACTCATAGGTGGTTTTGACGAAAGGAATGAGAAAATGTAAATAAAGAATAATGTGCTGATACACTTTATGGCACATACTAGATGTTTGATATGTTAGGTCATATCAGGTAAGAAAGAAAGAACTTGATAGAATTTTGGCCATTTGATTTATGGTCCAGTTCTCTTTGAAAGCCAGGATGAACTGATTATGGAGCGATGTATTTAATATGTACTCTGTCTTTGCAGCACCAGCTTCCAGTGCCCTTTCTGTTAGTGTTCTCAATTTTCACAACTTTGGGAGAAACAAGAACCTAATGAGCATTTTCCTCTAACCACATCACTCCACATTTGCTTCTAATCTTTGTTAATGTCTTCAGGCCTTCTTAAATGATGGCTATAGCCAAGGTGGAATCTGAATTGCCCACAGGCCTCCACATGTTTAATAAATATACCTGTCCACAGACACTGACCCCTGCAAGCAAAATCAGAGCCACTCTTCCAAATTGGGGACTTGGTGATCTGAGTAATGCTCCAAGGCTGGTACACATTGCTGCAAATTTTTATTATTGCATGACATGTAGATGGAGAACTGTTTGTCTGCTGGTCAAGCTCAATTGCAGTATGCAAAGAGCTTGCTCAGCAGAGAAACTCTTTGAAAAGCCTTGCTTCAGGGGCACATAGCCCACAGCTCAGAGCTGCTTTGTATCTTAAAAACGGGTCATCTGTACACAGTATCCAGAGTCACTGGAGGGGTGAAACTCCAAAGACTATTGAAGGAGATAGTGATCAATACTCTGCTGAAACTAGAAGGCAGTTGGGCTCCTTTTATCTGCATGGACTCTTACAAAGTTGAACTGAGGAATTAAAGTCTGAAAATAAGTTGAAACTCTTGGTATTGAAAGGGTCTTAAGCTGAATAATTGATCCCAGTTTCTTTTATAGTTCAGCCTTTTTCATTTGAAAGGCCATTGCCTATATAAATAAGTTTAGGGAATTTAGAGTTTCTACTAAGGCTAATTTATGTCTTATAGAAAAAAATAGGAGCTTGGTAGACTTATCTCCTATTGTCTAGGAGAGTGCAATCTGTTACCTCATGTCACTTAGACTTCATTTAGAGTACTTTTTTAAACTGTGATTTATGCATATTTTCTATAACTTTATCCTCTTGCCTCCTTATGCAAGGAAAATATCTCACCTTTCTACTCAAACTTCAAATTTTGATTTTGATATGAGCTGCCACTGTAAAATGACTGGTATTGAATCCATGTGCCAGTTTCCTTCTTCATTATACAGTCAGTATTTAAGAGTGAGAAATAGCCTAGATAACCCTCCTTTTACATTTTCAAAGTCACTGGGTCATGTCATACTCAGCCTCCTGACCTCCAGATGTTAACTTACCTCTGACTTGCACATGGCTATCCTATTCTGATAGGGATAGAAGAAGATCCTCTTTGGCATCTTGGCTCTAGCTCTCAATGACTGCTCCATACAGGCACAACCACCCAGCTTGGCTTAAAGCAAGAGATAACAGACCAAAATAGAATCATCTTCCTCATCTTCTCTTGATTAGAACCTGGCCTTCCACAGTCCTCATCAGCTACTTGGAATTGGGATTGCTTCATGCTGAAAGATAAGCTTGAACTTTTGATCTTTCTCTTGTGGTAGGCAGTTTTAGAGTAGGAAATCCTTGTTGGAGGGAAATAAAGATCCCAGGTCCATGTCAAATTGAAGATGATAGCAGGGTGTTTTTAAAACAGAGGTAATTAATGCAGGAAGAAATCTGATTTCTGGTAGACAACAAGAAATGGTTTGCAACTGTTGTATCTTAAAGCAAGGAGAAAAACTTCATAAAGTGACAGCAGGCCAAAAGCAGGGTACCAGTACAAGGTAAGATGATACTGTGAGTTTATGAAGATTCCTGTTTTGGCTGTGAAGCAGTTAGTTACACATTACTGCACTAGAATCTGAAGCTATAGTAGGGAACAAAGGTGACTCAAATTCATGATTCTGTCATTGATCCTGGAGTGTCCTATTGGATAGGAAAAGTGATAAGTACAGTGTCTTCTGATAAGTCCATTGCCTTTTATCAATGGAAAGCTTAAAAAGAATGTCTAAGTTAGGATATGCACTGGCCTTTCACCAAGTGTTTGAATGATCAAAGCAGCAATTTTCTTCACACCATAGATGCCTTCTGGAAAGTGAAAACCTGTGGTCTGTTTGATACAGAGGCTATATAATTCATTGCACGCTGTGGAGAACAAATGACAGGCTCTGATCAAGGACTTAAAATTGGAGCTGCCCATACAAATCTTTCCTGGCAGTATTTAGCACTTTATTACCATCTTTTGTCACTTACTCTTTAAATTCTTAATTATGAGCCAGTTGAACTCAGAACATTCTCAAACTTTAATCATTTGTACTAATGGAGAAGGGAGATGACGTGAAGCTCCATCGAAAAGATGACTGCCTTTGCAGCAGATTTTAAACTAATCAGGAAATTTGCTGCATTGCTTTACAACCTTGAAGTGCACTCTTGCACTAGGAGCTCTCCTGGGGGAAAACTTTTGTCTTCTCCCTCTGGGTCTTCATAAATAGTTATTGCATGGTTTTGCATATAGTGGGCAAACAATAGGCAGTATGGCATAAACCATGTGGTCTCCCTTCTTTCTCATCTCTTCACAGGTTAGAGTCTAGGTGGGGAAAAATAGAGCAGCATCTTTTGTTGTCTTCTTCCAACAATAGTTCTTGAGGTACATTCTTCTGGTCCTAAAATTAAGCCTAGAGAACCTACAGAACCTAGGATAAAGCTGGATGTTGAATATTACAGTTGTTTATTAATGATAGCATTACCACTTGTGCTGTAATGAAAGAGAAGGAAGTGTACTTACTTAGTATAGTAGATGGTATGAAGAAAGCATTGTGTGTTCAAATCCTGGCACTGCTATGTCTTAGCTGTCATCAACTGAATTGTTTCTCTTTGAAACTCTGTGTCCTCAAATGTAAAGTGGAAGTAATATCTTGACACTAACCTTGTAAATGTGATAATACATTTCAATCATGTAGCCAGTGATGGACACAAAGTTGAAATTAGAACTGTAAAAATTATTGCTATATCTATGCTCCCCAAAGGTCAAAGGAATCATCCTATGAGTCAACCATTTGAGATGATATCCTTCTGAAATTTACATTTTCTAAATTTTTCTCATTATGCATATTTTTTACTAAGTGATGAATGTTGTAATTCTTGGCCATTATAAATGCCACATATGGTATTTTCTCACTTTGTTGCAGGAGCTTAATTAATACATTGAATATTGTTAGAATTCCAAATTATGTGAAGCTTTAACAAATCCAGATGGGCATCCTTATCTTTCTTTTTAAACTCTGTTATATGTATGAGTTCAAAAGTAAATGTGTGTATGTATGTCCATATATACACTGAGCCACAAAGCATCAGCCTTAAAAAGTTTAAAATATTATCTTTGGAACATAGACTACAATATTTAATGTTATACAGTTGAAAACAGATAAAGTAGAGTCAAAACAAGTAAAGTAAATTCACTGAGTCTTTTATTAGACAGGGACTCACAAGCTTATTTAAGTCAATTCCTACCACCACCTCAATGAAAATTTACCTATGACACATTCCTGAAAGATATTTACCTAGCTTGTGTTTAAATACTCTGACTTGAGATCAGTGATTTACAGTTTTGCTCTCCTCCCATTTCTACAACCCTTGTGCAGTTCTTTTGGGGATTCCATGAAATAGTATATCAACAATGAACTTAGTGCTGGGCACTTAAGAAACACTCATTAAGTGTAGCCAATTATCTTTATCACTCAGTGGCTGGGCTGCCATGATTTTAGGATTTTTTTTCTTTTGTTGACCATAAACTGCCTCCAGGGTCTAGCTTTGCAGTTTAAAACATATCAGAACAAGTCTAATTTTTTCCATACGATAATCCTTCAAATAATTGAATACAGCGCCTCTGGTCCCAAGTTTTTTCCCTTATAAGCTAAATATTCGGGCTATTTCAAAATGTCCTTTATAGGAAAAGGTTTCCAAATACTACACCTAAGTCATTTCCCTCTAGTGGTATCCAATGTTATTCTAATTATCTGCTCATCACAACAAACTACAGTGAACCAGAGCAGAAGACCAGGCAGTATGGTTCCAACTTCTCAGGCTCTGGAGCCTAACTAATACAGTCTGAGTTACACTTTTTGTTGGATGCCATTTGATGTGGTTTGCTCATTATTAAAGTTGCAAACTGAATCACTAGATCTTTGTAGCATGAGATACTCTTCATATTTCCTTCATTTTATTCTTTTAGGGTAACCTCCTCTTTTGCCTGTATTATTTTCCTTTTACTCAGTTCAGGGCCCATTATTCCAGCCATTTTACCCTATACAAATTAAGATACATATAATACTAACCCCATATAATAGCATTGTTTACTGTCTTCTAGCTCAGAATATTCGTGGAAGTTTATTCATTCAAGTGCTGGCTTTTGACATCATCTTAGCACCATTCTGATTGTCAAGGAAGTCATAGTCCACTTTCTTGAATTCATAAGGTCTAAATCTGTCTTGTTTCCAAAGAGCCTCTACCCTCTGCTCACTTCTGTCTTATCTTCAAGAGAAAGCATATTCCAATCTAGTTTGTGAAGCCAAAGTAAATTAGTGTCTAGCAATGTAGTATATTAAAAAGACATGAAGATTTAATAGCAGACAGATTTGGATTTAAGGCCTGAAAATGCTACTTACTAGCTGTATAACAATAAGCTATTTAAAACCACTTTAAACCCTAGTTTCCTGTGGCTTTAGGATTTCAACTGGAAAGTTTATGTACATTAGTGCCTAAAAGATACTTCAATGTTGGAAAAAATATTTTTGAAACTCAGTTCTATCAAGCAAGTAAACTCTCCAGCTTTGTCTTATGTACTGTTATGGTAAACAAACTTATTATACCTTCATCCAAAAACCATAGTTTAAAATACTAAACAATTCATGGACAAGGAGTGAGTCCTATAGTGACTAGTGGCCTTTTGCCTAATTATTGTCCATCCATGCATTACCATTCTTTGAGCACAATTTTCCAAGCAGTTAAAAATCCAGGTAACTAGGTTATCATCTGATCTACAGTTCTCTATGTTTTTTTTTTTTTTTTAAATCAGTACCGGGGATCAAACTCACAACCGCGTGCTTGCAAGCCAGGCACTTATGCCACTAAGCTAAATCCCCAGCCCCTCGTTCTCTATGTTTTTAAGTAATACAATTATGAAAGCTTTGCTGTCATTCTAGTATCTAATTCAAGGAAAGAAAATTAAGAAAATTATCTTTACTTAACACAGAGATGTTCTTATACTGGCTTCACTGGTCAGCACCTACTTTACTCAGGGCTTGTACACATCATGTTCTATAAACCATGATGGCCAAGGAGTTCAGCAAGCTGTTTTGGTTAAAATCCGAGTTTTCCTTCGGTTTGAAAAAGAAAAGGAAAAGAAAACATAACAAAGATTGTACATATGGTCATATAAATGGTGGCTTTCTAGGCTTTTTTTAAACTCAAAAGCAAGACTGTAGCCCCCTCTAGACAAAGGAAAATTCTATTTGAAGCCTTCCTGAAAACATTTGATTTGGCATAAGTTTCTATTTTTCTTATTCAGAAGCAGCTAGTTTGACTCTGAGTTCCTCATATTGTCTATCCCTCCTTTAATTAGTGTATCCATCTGTTTCTCTGATACTAAGGGGAGGCTCATTGGTCGGTAATTACAGCAATGTCCCTGGGCTCCTATTTTGAAAATGTGCTCTGCATTCATGACCTTCCAGGCTCAGGTAATGGTTGATCTTTTCCTAGGATTCTGTTGCTTATCATTGTTAGCACCTGTTATTTCCTCCTGTTTCATTCAAGCCACAGATTTACTGTACTTACCCATAGCTTCTTGCAATATTCCTTAGTGTGTCTGACTCTATATAGATGTGCCTCACCTCTTATTAGAAAATGATTGTATCCTGGGCCTTGAGGGCAAAATGCTAATCCAAACTTCCAACCATCAGAAAGTATAGGAGGGAAGACAAATGCGCCCAACATATCATAGCTTTAAGAAATGCTCTTTAGAGGGACAAAAAACAAAAGAAGCTCTAATTGTACAGTGCATAGAGATAAGGGTGAGGAATTCGCTGACTTGAGAAACTTTTGCCAGCAGTTTTCTAGGGCTCTTGAGCAGATTCCTGTGGCTTCTTCTTCATATGCAGAAGGGGTTATGTATTCCCCAAAGGGCTATCTCTTTAAACCAACCATGAAGATCTGTAGGATCTGACCTTAACTTTCTTATTAACACTGTCTCTCACTTTGTCAACATAACTATGATCATGTTGTGGTTTTTTGAATCAAAATGTGAATAAAAGATTTAATTTTTTTAGTCTATCCATATGAAGAGACTTAACAAAGGTATAAAAGTGAAGTATCATTCATTTGATCACCTTTGTTATAGCTTCCATTTAATGGCTGCTTACTAAGGACCAGCACCTTGCTCAGTACTCAATGGAATTATGTCACAGACTCCTCAATATAACCACATTTTATAGAGGAAGAAATAAGCCCAAAGAGGTTAATTAGTTTACTCTAAATCATATAGTAAGTGGTAAGCTTCAGACTCAAATCCAGATCTCTAATTTTAGAGCGCAAGCTCTTACCACTGTTACACCTAACTTCAATGCCATTTTATTCGTAAGTGAACAAAATGCTGTAAAAGGCAGACAGCATTCTGCCCAGTCAGGCTAAACTGTTGCTGTCCTACACACCCCCATTTTTCTTTGTTCACATCAGTATCCTTTCAGATGTGCAATCCCCTATATGACTGCCCTTTGGTTTAGCTCATACTGCTCTCTGTGAGCATTCTTTGCTCACCCTTTAATCTAGAATCATCCTCTACTCTGTCAATTAAATTGTTACATTCTAAAACTAATTTCATTTCTTCCATGAATACTCCTTCTACCCACTTCTCTCTTCCCCATGTCACTACCACATTTATTATTGTAATTACAATGTTTACCACTTAATTATTTGCTATTCAGTGCTTATGAATCTCATTGAGATAGGAACCATATTTTATATTTTGTATTTCCCTATAACACTTGCACAGGGCAGGTATATAGATATGCAATAAATAATTGCTTTGACTCTATATGTAGTGATCAATTGAATTCATTGTACAATATATATTTTCTCAGTCTTCTAAGCTACCCATTCATCTAATATAGATAGTACTTTCCTGTCCTCTTCACAGTCCAGGAAATTTATATTTGTAATCCTGTGGAAAAGGTATTAGAATTCTAAGAGTTAATTCCAATCTACCACTTCCAGTGTGACCTAAGGTGAGAATAAAGACACTCTGGCATATTTATAATTATGAGGAATCAAGGAGTCCTAAGTATGGGCAGGATGAAGGTTCATCAGAACAAAGGCCTTGACCAAGGGCCTAACTCAGATTTTATTAATTTATGAAGAAGGGGGTGACTTGAGGATGAGTGATTGTGAGAATTGCAGGAAATACATGAGTACTGTGAGCTGGGCTAGCTAGGAGGTCTGAAAGCACCTGTGCAGTATGCAGAGAGAAGGATATGCAGAAAGGTCATTCTGCATAACACAATTAAGGTAGCATTTAATATACAGGGACCAGTGCTTTAGCTCTGATGTGCAAATTTTTCTGCTCTGGGAAGTCATAGCCTCTTATTTCAAGGCTGAAACCAGTTGACAGCCTTGGAGCTGTAGCTCTTCATCCTACCTGGCTCAACCATGTTTTGGGAGTCACGGGGTATGGAAACAGCCACTGTCACCTAGCTTCAAAGATTACGGATCAGCACCTCAGCCTAGCCCTATTTACATTGCATAGAGCCCATGGAAAAGAAAAGGAAATGGCTTAGCCAGCTCTGTACATATCAGTACATGGAGATAGGGACAGGTTTAGCCAAAATGGAGATAATCACTCTTTGTTCAAGAAGAGTTATCCAGGTGGTCCTCCACAATCTAATTATGAAAAATTAAACATATGTCAGAAGCCTTCAAATGAGTGTAAAATTATTTTGCAAATCTAGACCTAGTACTACAATCTCTGATCTTTAACTTATACTCTTGCCAACATGTAACAAGTATAACCGGACAGTTTTTAAAAGCATATTGGTGAATTAACTGTTATCAGTCAAGACCTAGGTTCAACTTTCAGCTCTGCCACTTACTGTGAGATTTGGGACATATTATTGACTTTTCTGAGCCCTAGTTGACTTATCTGTAAATGGAGAAAGTAATAGCCCTTCTATGAATTTTAATGAGTTGTTAAGAAAATGTAAATGGGAAAATACATGTATTGGCATGTATTAAAATGTTAGAGATGGAAGATACCTTAGAGATGAGTCCTCATCTCACAGGTAAGGAAAAAATCTGTGCAAAATGGCCTACTATAATTATTATTATATTTTCTAAGCATTTTTAATTGTCGGGAAAAAAGAACCACTGTTATTGAAGAAATCTGACCACGCCATCCTGATCTGAGCAAAGGGTACTTTAAATCTCTTCCCCTTGCTATGCTTTTATACCTGCTGCAGATGTATTATCATGGGTTGATAAGGTCCAGTAAGCACAGCTACACTCTATAATTCCCAGTCATTGTCTGGCCCTGCTTTTGACAAACAACATGGGACTTCTTGTACTCCCTCAACAGCTGTCTGAGGTGGATAGTCACAACTCATTTGTACTGAACTCCCCCACCCCAGAAAGTCCCATTGTGACTTTTCCCTTCCACAGCCCCCACCCCCGCCTCCTTTATGACCCTGTAAAGACTGGATAGCCTATATGAGAGCTAGAGAGCTAGGTGGTCTGGTCTCTAGTGCCAGAATGGGCCCTCTCAGGTTTGCTCTGAAATAAACCTGTCCTGTTGAGCTCCTATCCCTGCTGCTTTTCCTTTTGTCCTAATAGTTACCAATTATGTAAGAGTAATCCCATCACTTTCCTGTGGAAGGGACACCAGTAACTCCTCAAAGCAAGTGTTAGACTTGGCACAGAGTTTTTGTGAGTTGGCCAGTGTTCTTTCAGTGACAGAATCATATGTTCCTGATCTAAAAATTGATCAGTATGGGCACAAAGAGGGAACCACTTTGTTTTCAAGAGGTAATAGGGCAGCTCTCTGGCTGCACAGTTGGGGCCTTTTGTAATAGTACTTGCTTGCTGTGCTTCCCATGGGGTGAGTTAATGAACCACTAGAGAGCTGCTCTGAATTAAAAAGGTCACACCTGACATGAGGCATTTCGGCACAAACATCCTGTTCTTTTCCCTTCTTCAAGGAGGAGATTTTATTTGAGCCCATCTGGGATTTGCCAAAAACTTAATTTGTGTGGATGACAGAATGGCCCTTGCAAAGAAATGTCAGCAGAGAAAATCCACCAGGAATTATGGAATTATAAAATGTTAGAGGTGAAAGATACCTTAGAGATTACTGAGTCCTCATCTCACATGTAAGGAAACCAACATCCAGGGAGGAAAAGTGACTTACACAAAATCACACAGTAAATTCAGTAACAGACCAGACACTTGACACCAAGTTCCCCCAAGTTTTCATACTCTTCTTCTTTGTGTTTTCCTCAACACTGATTCATTCGAGTTGCACACTGGGAGAGTGTTAAGTAGCTATAATGATTTTAGTGACAGTCTCTAAAATGGAAGCACTACCTCTAATCCACTAGCTGGGAATATCTGGAATGCCCCAGGCCAGTTAGTAATTCAGATTCTGACACATAAAAGTCTTAAGACAATTGCACATCTTAAAATTTTAGTCATTTCTATAGAGGTGTCAAGCCCCCATTTCATACCTACATACTAAATGAAGTTTCTAGGTTGTACAGATCTTCAGGAAAATGATCAGTCACCAGGCTCATGAGTAGCTCGATGGCATGGTGGGATACAATATCAGAGTACAAACTGAAGCAGTAAATTTATGTTTTGGGATAACTTACAAGGACCATGAACAACTCACTTAACCTGCTTCAATCACAGTACTAGCAATAGGTCTGTGTTTCTTCTCTGGTCCTTTCTTCTGCCCTTAAACCACACTTAGCTCAAAAACTTTGACTACTTTGCACAGCTCCTTCCAAATTGTTAAAACATTGTCCTTTGAACTTTCTTGGTTCTCTTAAAGACCTTGTTCCACTTTCCTTTCTTTTGCCCTCTTTAGGCCACCTTCTACCCATGCTCCACCCTTCTGAATGGCCCCTTGTGTTGGGCTGCTCCCCAAGAATCCAGAGCTTCTAGCAAGTCCCAAGAATCTATCAGTAAATCTTTGGTGCTGTATATCAGAATCCTCTGAAATCCAGTCTATTTAAATTATCCCTAAAGAGATGTCTGCAGCAGTAGCCTGGCTCCCAGCAACAAGGCTGCTTGGAGGACATTGAGGAACTGTACACATTCTAACTTTGAGCTTCCTAACATTCATTAATTATGTGATATACCTCATAGTTTCCAAATTTTTAAGAGCAATAACTAATATCCTAGTGAGAGGACAAAGTGCTATCTCTGCAGGAAAACTCTGCCTTACTTTCCTACACCAGGAGGATGTTTGCAGCACATTGGATAAGGCTTCCAAGATACAAACTCTCACTATAACCAGTGACACATACTGGACTTATATTGAAAACATCAGGAATTATTTCTGCTTTGGCCCTGCTGTCTAGCTACATCCTTTTTCTGTTTCTTTCTCTTTCAAATTAAATGTTCAAATTGTGAGATAATTGAAAATTCATGTGAAGTATTAAGAAAAGATACACAAAGATCTCATATATCCTTTATACCTAGTAACGTCTTGCAAAACTAGTACATATCACAATCAGGATGTTGACATTGGTATAGTCAACATGCAGAACAGTTCCATTGCCGCAACAGTTTCCCATATAGCCCCATCTTCCAACTACTAATCTGTCCTCCATTTCTAGAATTTTGGCATTTCAGGAATGTTATATAAGTGGAGTCACAATATGTAACCCTTCTGGATTGGCTTTTTTCTCTTAGCATAATTCTGCTTGGATTCATTTCAGTAATTTTGTATAATGGAATTGATTGTGTAGTGTTCCATTGTATGAATGTGCTACAATTTAAACCATTCTATTGAGAATATGAGGAGTTTTCCAGTTTTTGCTGTTATGAATAGAGTCACTGTTCATCAAGAGGATTTTGTGTGGCTATAATTCATTTCTCTGGATAAATTCGCAGAAGTACAAATGCTGTGTAATTTGGTGTTTTTGTATTTAATTTTTCTTTTTTTATTTTAAACAAGATAAAACCAAGAAAAATAAAACAGAATAAAACCAATTGAAATATACTAGTAAAAGTGATATAAGACTTCAGAAGCTTATGAAATCAGCAATAGTTACCATAATGCCTTTTGTTGTCTTCAAAATAGCAGTAGATGCCTTTGGACATAGTAAAAATTGACCAGAATAGATTACAAAAAATAAAAACAAAACAATGAATGCAATAAAGAACTTTAAAACAATCTAATAGTAAATCCAAAATGGCTACCGTAATATGTGTTGCTATCTTTTGAATAGCTGCTGATGCCATAAGCTTTAACATAATCAAACAAAACAAAAGAGAATAAAACCCAACGCAAGATAACAGTGAAAATGATATGATTTCCAGGCAGGAATCACCTCCTTGTGAGGCCTGATTCTTTCCCCACAAAGTTGTGAATGGCGCTGACTCACAGAGAGAGGCTTAGGTGTGGCTGTCTCCAATCCTTGTGTATTTAATTTTTTAAAGAAACAGCCCAAATTTTCCTGGATAACTATACCATTTTACATTCCCACCAATGAATGAGGTAGCATTAAAAACTACCAAATGTTTAATTTTTTTAAAAAATTATTACATTAAAAGACAACTTACTATTAATACCACTAAAATATTCACCCTTTTCTTGAAACACCCTTTTCTTGAAAGGGTTTTCTTGAAACCCTTTCATTATCACCACTTTCTGGAGTAGTTCTGGGAGTCCTCTTTCATAAGTATCTTTGAGTAAACTGTCCTGGCTGCCTTGATGTCCTGAAAATATTCAAAATATTTACCTTTCATGTTCATTTTGACTTTAGGGAAGAGCCAGAAGTTGAATGTTGTCAGATCTGGTGAACACAGAGGACAAAAATACACTATAATTTTTTTTTACCAGTCTGCTTTTCTATTGGATTGCATTCAGCAGCAGCATTCACTGTATTTTTTATCATACTTATAAATACACTCACAAAAAGAATAAAATGGATATGCATATATCACTGTCCTAGGATGTGTTTAACTCTTTCAGAAGTACCTAGAAGTGGAATAAACTGGGTCAAATGTATTTTCTATTTTTAATTATTTGATAAATCTCCATGCTGATTTCTATAGTGGTTGTACTAGTTTGTATTCCTTACAAAAATGTAGAGTTCCTTTTTTCCCACGGTGTCAGCAGTGTTTGTTATTCTTTGATTTCGTGATGACACCCACTCTTTCTGGATTAAGATAGAATCTCAGTGGACTTTTAATGTGCATTTGTCTGATGGACAAAAATATTGAACAATTTTTGTGCATTGTTGAATTAATATTTTTAATAAAGTATTTGTTTTAGGTCAAGGAACCACTGCTTCCTTAAACCTTACCCTCTCATGGATGTCCAATTGTGTCATCAGCCATTGTTGAAAAACCACTGAATTGGTTTTGAACTTCTATCAAAATCAACTGGGAACATTTGTGTGGATCACATACTTTTACCACAGCAATACCTCCTCTGTCTGTACCTTCAAAACTAGCAAAAGAGAATAAGGGCACAGAGAATATAATGAATCTGTGCTTTTTAGTTAATAATACTTTCAAAGAAATTATAGCTAATTATGGAATTTTTTGTGTGCCAGAAACTTCATTTACCTTATTCTGTTTATACTTCCTAACATCCTATAACAACATATTATAACCATTTTGCAGAAGACAAGCTAACTCAAAGGGGTAAAGTACCTCCTTGGTCACAGATAGTGGAGAATCTGGGAATCAAACCCAGGTTTTTTTGTTTTTGTTTTTGTTGATGTTCTTGATTTTGAGACACAGTTTCACTGTGTTATTCAGGATGACAGTGAACTTGCTTATATAGCTCAGGCTAGCCTCAAATTCACAGAAATCCTCCTGCCTCACCCTCCTGAGTGCCAGGATTACAGTCATGCACTACCATGCTAGACTCAAACCCAAGTTTTGTTTTGTTTCCTTACCGGGAATTGAACTTATGACCTCATGGTTTCCAGGCAGGTGCCACATGGCTACGCTATGCCTCCAGTGCTCAAACCCAGGTTTTAAACCTAAAGCCATTTTAAATACTAAGCTCTTCCTCTCAACAATAGTTTTTCATGTACCAGACCATCCTGCCACTCTGGATAAAAACTACTGCTCTGATACACAGTCATAATTGCATTCACAGAGGATTCCTGTTTAGAAGGTAAAAACATGTCTACACAGATTTTCAGCAATTCATAGTTTATATCAGTGAGTTTTGACTCTAGAAAGCAGTTCTAATGTGTTAAAAAAAACATCTTATATGTCACTTACTTTACCTATACCCACCAAATACTGCAGTATAGTTTTCTTGGTCTCCACTACATTAATTTCTTTTTCAATCTATAATTTCCTCTTTCATACTACTTTTGGGATTGACTTGCTCTTTTTTTAGAAGTTTGAGGTTTGACATTTGGTTGTTCATTGAGTTTTCTCTGTTTTTCTGATAAAGCTATTCATCACTATAAATTTTCCTTGTAGGACTGCTTTCATTATGTCCCATAAGTTCTGATATGTTGTACTGGCATTATCATTTAATTGCAGAAATTGTCTAATTTTAATTTCATCTGTGAACCACTGGTTGTTCAGGAAGATCTTATTTTTTTAAATTTCCATATGTTTATGAGGTTCTTGAAGTTTCTTTTGCCATTGATTTCCAGTTACATTGCACTATGGTCTGATAATATGCATGGGGTAATTTCAGCTCCTTTGCATTTACTTAAGCATGTTGTATGGGCTAGTATGTGATCTATTTTAGAGAATGTCCTTTTGCAGATGAGAAGTATGTGTATTCTGATATTCTGGGGTGGAATATTCTATAGACATATATAAGTCTATTTTCTCAAAATTTTGGTTCAGTTTTGATATTTTATTGTTGATTTTTTGTCTAGTTGATCTATTTGTGACAGTAGGATATTGAGTTACCCCATTACAATTATGTTAGTGCTTATTTGATTTTTCATGTCTGTTAACATTTGATAAATATAGTTGGATGCACTTATATTTACTGCATATATATCTATGATTGTTCTCTCTTTTTTCTTGGTTTTGTTCCCTTAACTAGTATGTAGTGACCTTCTTTGTCTCTACTAATCAGTCTTGGTTTGAAATCTATTTTGTCTGCAAAGTTACCCCTGCTTTAATCTGGTTTCCTGTCAGATGGCGTATTGTTTTCCACCCTTTGATTCTCAGTCTATGTTATTTTTAATTAGATGTGTTTCTTGTATGCAGCATATTGTTGGAACTTGTGTCTTGATCCATTCTGCCAGTCTGTTTCTTTTGATTGGTGAACTGTGACCATTAACATTGATAGTTATAACTGATATGTATTGACTTACCTTGTCATGTTATTTTCTTATTGTTACTCCTGCCAGTTTAATTGTTTGTCTTGCTTTGGAGTCCTTCTGTTGGTGATCATGGAGTTGTAGTCCTTGCTCTCTCTTTCTAGAATGTCCTTCAGAACATTTTGGAGTGCTGGTTTGCTGTTTGTGATTTTCCTCAGGTGATCTTTGTTATACAAGTATCTTATTTCACTATCAATTTTGAAAATTAGTTTTATGGGCTATATCAGTCTGGATTGCAAGATGTTTGCTTTTAGAGTTTGAAATACTTCACTCCAAGCTTTCCTTGATTTGAAGATTTGTGTTAAGAAGTCTGTTGTGATTCTGATGGGCCTTCCTTTATAGTTGATTTGTTTCTTTTCTGTAACAGCCTTTAATATTCTGATCTTTTGTTGAATTTCTGGCATATTGACTATTATATGCCTTAAAGTAAATTATTTTGATCATGGTTAATTAGGATTCTCTATTCCATCACTTATTTGTATGTCAAATTCTTTTCCCTGCTTGGAAAGTTCTCTGACATTAATTCTGTGAACAGGTCTTTTTATATCATTTGTGCTATCGTCTGCTTTTTCATTGACTCTGATCAATCTTATGTTATTCTTCTTTGTATCATCTAGCAGCTGTTGGATTTATTTTTCATGATCCCTTGCTATTTTTAAGACAGCTTTCTTTGTATAATCACTAACCACAGTTCTGCCTTCTGTATCTGCTATTCTGTCCTCAAATTGGGTCATTCTGCTGTGTATACTTGCAATGGAATTTTTAATTACTTGAATATGTGTTTCCTGTTTCCTGGGTCCATTTATTTCCTATGTTGGGTGTTCATGATTTCCATCATTTTTTTAAGTTCCTATTCTTTTATCTTTTGTGCTCTAAAGTCACTAAACATGTCCTTCATTATTGTCACCATCTCTGTAGTTATCTGAGATATTATTTGTGATTTGATTTTTTTCTAGAGCCTTGTTTTTCTGCTTTGTTACTTGTCCTATTACCATTTCAAAGATTCCAAGTGGGTGGCTTTCAAATTGTTCCATCTCACTACCCTCTGAGTTTGCCTTTTCTGAGCTGGAAGTCTAGGGTTATATTTTATTAAACTGTCTTCTCATTTTTCTTTTTTTCATCAGTTTCATTCCTGGGTTGAATCTTGTAAATTGCTTATGATGAGTAGCTTTATTGCTAGTATTTACAATCTTTGGAAATGACTGTTTCTCAGAGATGTTTTCCTGGTGTAGCTGGCTTTTTGGTTTTGCATGTGTTGCAAAATACTGCCTCTTCAATTTATTGGGCATGAAAAGTGCTGCCTAAATTACCCATGCCCCTGGTTCTTTGACACTTGCCTGTAGTGTTTTTTATGCCCCTTACGCATCCTCAGTTTACTATACTAGGATCAAGAACTGATCAGCACAGTTATGTCATCTTGGCTAAAATAATACAATCAGCAATAATAATAGCATCAAATAGCCTAAAAATGACAATCTTTGGTAACTTTAATTTACCACCTTTAAACATATGAATTAGATTTGTGGTTATATAACAAAATCTAAAATGAACCAGGAAATTGCGTATAGTAAATAAGCCCTCAATATGTTGATTTTACCCTCGGGGTGGGAATTTAAAAGAAGTTAGGGGAAAAATAGAGAAACAGAAAAAGAAGAAGGGATTAGAATCAAGTCTGGAAGACAGAAAGGTTACCAAAACTTTGAGAAACTGAGGAAAAAAGAGGAGGGTAAGAGAAAGAAAAAATAAAAACAAGAACAGAACATCAACAACAATAGAACTAGAAGCCATGTTGACACTCATATTAAAAAAAAGATCAAGGAAAAAAATACGAAAACAGGAAAAGAAAAAAATATCCACTTTAAGGTGTGTCTCTGCTGTCACTGGTACACAATGTGGACATACAAAGACCAGATCTGAGTTGATTAATCCTATTAATCCTATCAATAGGATTAATCCTATTAATCCTTTTTTTCTACTCAAGGTTCAGGCTGGTTTCTGGGTATGAGGCTGGAACCCAATTTGTACAGCCTGTAACACTGCATGTGTCTCCTGCTGATTTGCACTCAGCCACTTGACCTCCTGCCAATTTATTTTTGTTGTTTTTTAATTTTGAAGAGAATAAAACAAAACAAAATAAAACAGAATAGAGTCAATGAAGAAAAAACAATGAACATGATACAGGACTTCAACGTAACATAAAAGGAAATCAGCAATGGCTACTATAATGCCTCTTGTTATCTTCAAAGTAGATGCCTGTGCCTTCAGACATAGTAAAATCAAACGAAACAAAATAGAATAAAATCAATCAAAATTAAACAATCAAAGCAATACAGGGCTTCCAAACAAGATAATAGGAAAGGAATAAAGGCTGCTATATTTTGTTATCTTTGAAATAGCTTCCCGTGCCATGAAATGTAATAAATTCAAAACAAAACAGAATAAAACTAAACAAAATAGAAAAATGAAAGTGAATGAAAGGGTTTCAAAACAAGATAATACGTTAACAATGGCCACTGTCCTCCCATTTTAGACATTTCCTCCTTTTTCACTTTCACAATATCTATTGTGCATTTTGGATCCCACTAACTCCTTTAGTTTTTAATACTAGGGAGACAACGCAATGTTTACCCATGTGACTGAACCATTTCACCCATGAGCATGATCTCAAGTTTCATGCATTTATTTACAAGAGCCTTGAAGTTATCCTTCTTTTTTTTTTAATTTGAAAGACAATAAAACAAAAGGGGACAGTACAGAGCAGATCAGAACAGGACAACATAGGCAACACAGCACTTTACATTAAGTCAACTGGACATCAACAGTAGCTAACACCATATCTCTTACTCTGCTATAGTTGACATAGTTTCAAATACAATAATATCAAACATAACACAATAGTATAAAGCCATGCATAGAGTGAAAGAATTACAGGGCTTTCTGAACTGAATAACTGAAAATGTTCAATGGGTACTGTAATATCTCATTTTTGATAGAAAAGAAAAAGAAATTTGTTTAAGCTATCACACATATTCAAATTCCAATAAGACACAATGTAATAGAACCAATGGTACTAGAACAAAAAAAAAAGCATGGTAGGACTTCTAGGAAGGATGATATTAAATCAGCAATAGCTGTCACAATGTTTTGTTTTCTTCAAAACAGCTGTTCATATCATCAAGTATGATACAGTCAAACAAAACAGGATAAAACCATTCCAACTGATGCTTGAAAACTTTGAAAGACTTCGAAGCTGTGAGATGGGGACTCATGCTTACCATAAACTCTTATATACTCTTATCAAATGTCATTTTAGGGAGATTATATGGTATTTACCCTTGTGAGTTAGGTTTATTTCACTTAAGAGAATGGTCTCAAGTCGTGTCCATTTATTTATAAATACTTCAATGTGATCATTCTTTATAGCTGAGTAGTACTCCATTGTATACAAATGCCACAACTTTTTTATCCATTCCTCAGTTGATGGGCACTTAGGTTGTTTCCAAGATCTGGCTATTACAAATTGTGCTGCTATAAACATGGGTGCACTTATATCACTGTGGTATGATGTTTTCAGTTCTTCTGGAAATATGCCTAGAAGCAGAATAGCTGGGTCAAATGGGACTTCCATACCCAGTCTTTTGAGGAATCTCCAGACTGCCCTCCACAGTGGTTGCACCAGTCTACACTCCCACCAACAGTGTAGAAGAGTTCCTTTTTCCCCAAAGCCTCTACAACACTTGTTGGTAGTGTTTTCTATCTTGGCCATTCTTTCTGGAGTGAGATGGAATCTCAGTGTGGTTTTAATTTGCATTTCTCTCATGACTAATGATGATGAACATGTTTTCATGTATTTATTTGCCATTCGTATTTCTTCATCTGAGAACTGTGTATTCATTTCAGGTGCCCATTTTTGGATTGGGTCTTTGAATTTCGAGGGTCTGATTTTTTTAATTCTTTATAAGTTTTAGACAAAAGTCCTTTGTCTGAGGCGCTGTCCATGAAGATTTTTTCCCAATTTGTGGGTTTTCTTTTCACTCTGCTGGAAATCTCTTTTGACATGCAGAAACTCTTTAATAAGATGTGGTCTCAGTTATTGATTCTGGGAAGTACTTCCCGTGTACTTGGGTTCTTGTTCATGAATTCTCTTCCTACCCCTATATCTTTGAGGTTTTTACCTACTTTGTCTTCCAGCAGTTTTAGTGTTTCTGTTTTAATATTTAGATCTTTAATCCGTTGAGATTTTAGTTTAGTGTATGGTGATAGACATGGGTCTAGTTTTAGTCTTCTGCATATGGACAGCCAATTTTTCCAGCACCATTTGTTAAAGACACTGTCATTCTTCCAGCGAGCATGTTTGGCCCCTTTATCAAAGATAAGGTGGTTGAGTGAGTTTACAGTTGTGGTTGTATCTTCCAATCTATTCCACTGATCCTCGGGTCTGTTTCTATTC